>CAKAOI010030625.1:4397-31259 GCA_916701655.1 Sebastiscus albofasciatus | reverse complement strand
CAGTCAATGAAGCCACCGGCTTTTCCCCAGCTGAGTTGCTGCTTAGAGGATCTTTGAAGGGACCTTTTGCCAGGGCCCTTGAGCCCTCTTCTCAGGTTCCACGTGCTCTGAAAAATGTCCAAGCTCTGGTAGAGTCCAATCTGACACAGGCAAAAAGGAAACAGGCTCATACCTACAACAAAAACAGGCGACATGTCGCATATGAAATGAAAGACAGGGTCTGGATGAGAGCCCATCCCGTCTCCAAGGCTTCCAAAAATTATACAGCTAAACTGGCCCCACGATGGATTGGTCCGTACCACATTGTTGAACAGGTAGGCCCTGTGAATTACAGGATTGTGCGTGAGGACACCGGACAGGATCTAAGGGTGGTTAATGTGTGTGATTTGAAGGAGTGTCGCCCAACCTCTGTTGAGGTGGAGGCTCAGGAGAGAGAGGCGGTCATGCGCATTTTTCTGGACAGTGACACTAGTGATGAGGATGAATTTATGTTTTTTTTGTGACATTGTATTAAAGGTATTAAAGGTTTTTCAGTCTTCTGACTGATCATCTACAGTCGGGGGAAATCAGTACCGCCACAAATGTGAGTGTGAATGGTTGTCTGTCTCTATGTGTCAGCCCTGCGATGGACTGGCGACCTGTCCAGGGTGTACCCCGCCTTCGCCCAATGTCGGCTGGGATCGGCTCCAGCCCCCCCGCGACCCCTAACGGGATAAGCGGTTGCAGATGAGAGATGAGAGATCTTCTCCTTTGTCATTTATAAAGCAACAATATATATTAACAGCCTTAAAACATTCCTGTTTGCTATTACATTTAATTAAACCAGATAATGATATTATACTGCACTAGAACTTTTACTCTTGTGTGTTATATTCTATTTTAGCTTCTATCCTAGCTTTTATTTGTAGCTTGTTTTTATTTTCTAATCTTTAATGTTTTTAGAACTGTGTTGTTTTTATAACTGTGTTGTTGAAATGTGCTATACAAATAAAGCTGCCTTGCCTTGCTTTGCCTTGCCTTGCCTTGCCAAACATATGCTTGGCAGGGTTTGGGAATGCTACCCAGGCTGAGAGGAAATCGCTGCAGCGAGTCATAAAAACTAGAGAAAGAATCATTGGCTCTAACCTCCCCTCCATGGACACGATATACACCCAGCGCTGCAGGAGGAGGGCACATAGCATCCTGAGGGACAGACACCACCCAGCTCACTCTCTGGTCAGGTGGAGGGAATCAGTACACAACCTGAGGCACCACATTCCAGAGAGCATGTCTACTCACAAAGTAGGTTTCACAACAGCTTTTTCCCAGCTACAATAAGACTGGTGGCAAAGGACCTCACCTCCATACCATTATTGACACACAGTACACCTGACCTGAATGGACTGTAATGCTGTGCAATATGCTGCCTTCCACTTTGTAATTGTCTGAAATATATTAATTATTTCTTTTAAAAAATATTTTTGAGAGTTATAAGTTCTTTTAACATAGTTATGGAGCATATATACTGTATATTTGTATTCTGGGGTATTGTTCCTATGCAGAGGGTAGTTTATTTATTGACTACACTGAGAGCATTTTATATTTTAATAATTTATTTATTTATTTTGTTGAGTTGAATGTGCTACTTACTTTGTACTGTAATTACCTTGTGCCTTTTCTACCTTTTTTTTCTTTTCTTAAAGCTGACTCAGTGTAAACTGCTCAGAATTCCAATTTACTTAGGTGCAAATTGCAATATAACTGTTGAATCTTGAATCTTATTTATACAGCATTAAAATCAGGAGCAATTAAGTAATTAGCAATAATACCATATACCACGCTGTTGAGCCAATCATTATCACCACAGGGGAAATTCCTTCACTACGACAGCCCTACTCTAACCACAAACTTTCCTACTAATTACATATTGGTTGGAGGTGATTTTAATTTGACTCCTGATAAGTGGATGGATAGATGGCCATCTAAATGGTAAATGGACTTGCGTTTATATAGCGTCTAGGGATGCACCGATCCAGCTTTTTCAGTCCCGATACCGATACCTGGGTTTTGGGTATCGGCCGATACCGACTTCCGATCCAATACCAGTGTTTAATTAATAAGCTGTATGCCTCACTGTGTGGAAGTGACTGGGATCATTCTTTTATGTGTAAGGAAACATCAGGCTTGACTTAAACATTGCTCTCTTAACTTTGTAAAACAAAACTTAACAAATAAATACATACATATAAATGTATTCAATTAATAAATCGTACACCAGCAACTGGGTGAAACATCTTAACAGAATTAACAGGAATTATAATTCAAGTGTAAACCTTTTTAATGCAGCAAAAAATGGTCAAAACTTAAACAGGAATTAAAATTCCAATTTATAACATATACTGTATATACATATAGACTTGAATTGAATAGATCGGCCCCATTGTCACCGATACCCCATACAGCTATTTGAATCAGTATCAGTCTAACATCAGTATCAGTATTCTAGACTCTCACAAGAACATAATAATCAAGCTATTGGGGACTTTATCAATAATAATAAATTAATAGATATCCGGAGAAATTTAAAAACAGGGATAAGAAACAGTATATTTGGTTTAAACCTGCAGTAGGCAGAATATTTTTGGCATCATCTGGGCAAATATTGCATAATATCGTCATTCAAGTAGACTTTTGCACCTCTTTAAGGCTGTTTTCAGGCTTAAAAAAAAATCTATCACTCATTTTCACTTGCTATTCCAGGCAAAGAGTGAATGCATTATCCAGAAGGAACAACAATGCCCCAAAGGCATACACACAAATAATACCTGGAAAAGACTTTTTTTAAAGCAGTCTAACCTGTATGATGAGGGTGCCTCATGTTGAACAGAGCAGACCTCTCCTTCTTCCATATGTTCAGCTCTTCTTCGTCATGCTGGTTGTTGTCATGAAGCCTGTCCAAGCTGCTGGTCGGCTGTGATGTCCTCTCAAACCACACATGCAGCAGAAACACGTACAGTGTGAAGGTTCCCACCACGAAACCCGCACAGAAGGATAGTTTGGATCCGAGGGCCTTCATAGCTGCTGCTGGACCATAGATAGATAGGTGTCTGTCTCTCACTGTCAGTCAGTTTGACTCGTCGACAGGTGCTGAAAGGAGAAGTGAGAGAAGTGAGAGGAGGGATTAAGAGGGCTGCCGTGTTGCCGTGTGTAGGAATGACTGATGAGTGTCGCTCCCTGTTTGAGGTGGAGTTTACTCACCATAGCAGCTCGTCTGCTCCACAGCTACTTCATCATAAGACACGTCAACTTTGAAAAAGAAAGCCAGTTTTCACCACTAGCGGTATTTATCCCTCTCTGATCGACAACTTAGCTCAGCTAGCAACACTGCGAAACTGTGAGTGAGCTTACCACAACTAAAGCCAGCTAAATAATCTATAATAATATAATAATATATATATATATAAATAGTAGTTATTATCATCAGCTCCTGGCCTTAGTGTTGGGACAGCTGTGGTTACCTAACTGACACCGCTAACGTCAACTTCGCTGCTAAGTTACAGTGCTAGGGTAGCATTCCTTCCGGTGGTGTCAACATTAACGTTAACTAACGGAACGGAAAAACGTTACAAACTGAGCTGGCCGACCGAGCTATGACGTTCACTGAGACGACCGTATAACTGAGATCAACTCCATAGTTTAATACATATAACGTACAGAGTAAAATAACACTATGTAGTTCTTCTAAAAAACGCTGCAAAAAAAAACTACATCTAACTTCTCTGACTGCTTCTTCTTCTTCTTCTTCTTCTTCCGTCCAGGCTGTTTCCGGTCAAGTCGCGTTCTTTCAAAATAAAAGCCCAGATCTGCAAAAAGAGATATACTTGTAGATCAGGGGTCAGCAACCTTTACTATCAAAAGAGACATTTTAGGCAAAAAAAAAAAAAAAAATCTGTCTAGAGCCGAAAAATATGTGAGCATTGTGATGAAGGTAACACAGTTTATAGTCTAAGTATATAGTATATAAGTCTAATGCAGGGAGGGCCAAAGAGCAAATGTATTATAGAGTATTAGGGACACATTGAGGGGAAAAACATCTGAGATTTAGAGAATGAAAAGTTGTAACATTACGAGAAACAAGTCGTAATATTACGAGAATAAAGTCATAGGTTTACGAGACAAAAGTCGTAATATTACGAGAATAAAGTCATAACTTTACGATAAAAAAGTTGTGATAAAACGAGAAAAAAGTCGTGATATAACGAGAAAAAAAGTCATAACTTTCCGAGAAAAAAAGTCGTAATATTATGAGAGAAAATTTGTAATATTACGAGAAAAAAGTCATAACTTTACGAGAAAAAAAGACGTAATATTACGGGAATAAAGTCGGAACTTTACGGGAAAAAAGTCATGATATAACAAGAAAAAAACTCATATCTTTACGAGAAAAAGCTGTAATGTTACAAAAATAAAGTCATAATATTACGAGAAAAAAAGAAAATAACACGTAAAATTACTACTTTATAATATTATGACTCTATTCTCGAAATCTTATTTTTTTTCCTCAATGTGGCCCTAATACGCCATCGTACCGTAGACCTACAACAATGATAAATAAAAATTAAAATGTAAACAAAAAAGTTATTCATTTCCATTTTTAAAAATCCACAGGGAACCACTGGAGAGGAGCTAAAGAGCCGCATGTGGCTGACCCCTGATCTAGTAGAAGATACAGGACTCTCACCAGCAGACTGAGGAACAGTTTTTTCCCCAGGCCATCAGACTTCTAAATAGATAATTCATACAACACCTTCTCACACAAAAATATGTCTTATACTGTATATATTGTATATGTTCTTAATATGCCTGTATATGTTCTTAATATGCCTTGTACAAAGTATTTCCTTTTATAATTGTAGTATAACTTATTATTTTAATGGAGCTTCCCAGTAAAAAGCATTTCACACGATTGTACCTGTATAACCGGCGTGACAATAAACATCTTGAATCTTGAAATCTTGAATTTTGACTATTTAGCAAACGTTTTTATTTTACTATTTCCACATACTATATTTTGTTTATTTCATTCATTCATTCGTTCAAACTTTATTGCACACTCAAGGTCAAGATAAGAAAAAAGAAAAAAACAACAACAACAATACATTACATATAATACAGGAAGCAATATAAAAAGTCATGATTAAAAGATATTACAAAATATAAATATTAAAAATATATATACATACTTCAATGCCTTACATATAAAGAACTATATTTTAACTATATTAAAATATAGTTAAACTATATCTTAAACTATATTTTAAGATATTTTAAGTGCATCCAAAATGTGGCCTATAACACCCAGATTGGGGCACATATTGCTAACAGAAACTGTATAGGCGTTTTTCTGTGGTCACATTATTTGTCACCTGTCAATATTTGATCAACACTTGTTTGATATAGCTGGTTGAATAGTTTCACGGATCTGACGGACTTAGATATAAAACGTTGTGTGTTTTAAGCAACATGATATGTTCCATTGTTTGCACCTCTCCACAAGCACACAATGGGCTTGAGCACAGTATTCTGTTGCAGAGTTGGCAAAGGCCAGTGCAGAGTGGGCGAGTTTACAGAACAGGTTGTCTCTAGACTTCACCTTAGCTGCCGTTCCTTTCAGGTGTTCCTTGAAGGATAGAGTCCTGTCAAGGGTCACTCCCAGGTAAGTTGGAATGGGGGCGTGCTTCAACTTAAGTACGCTGAGTTGGATATTTAGCTCTGTAGCAGCTTTTGCATTGTTGAGGTGGAATACACTGGAGACTCATTCAAATGAACGGAGGAAGGAAAAAAACTCTGGTTTTGGCTATAAGTGCATTTTACAACTTTTAGGACCTAATGATTTAAATAAGGGCTATTAAAGTGTTCGTACTGGGAAGTTGATTCACCTAAAAAAAAAGTATCCACTGAGTTACAGACGTGTCTTTCCCAATGTAAGTCTATGGGAAAAAGTCTTTTTGGGCCCAATGGCTTCACGTGACAAATACAGAAGTTCTAGTACCGCCGTTTGGCCACTACAAAAATTGGGATCAAAAGGCCGACGCTCCTCCTGGGGGCTTAACTCTAGCCCTGTAAACTGCAACACACATCAGACATCACAATGGTTTTAAGACAAAAAATATTTTTTTTATTTTCATAAATAACTGTATTTATTAGAATATAAAATAAACAATTGGTCCATGGTATTGTTGACTTAAAAGTGTTTAGTCAGTTTCACTACAAATTTACACTATTATAAACAAATAAGTGCAGCCGGGCAGATGAAAAAGTGTGAGAAAGAGTGACAAGGGTCAAAGTGTATTTATTTATTTATTAATTTGTTACCTCACTGCAGAAAATGAGGAAGGGTGCCCATTGGCGTTTTTTTTTTTTTTTTAAAGAAGGTGGTGCCCTGGGCAACCACCTATATGGCCTATGCCTTAAGCCAGCCCTGAGCAGCTGAGTAAAGTAATTCATGAATAGTAGGCTAGGTAAGTCACATGCAGTTGTTAACTAAATAAAGGACTTGATGCACAAGGGCATGCAGTTTGTTCAGCTAATGCAACACAAATATAAAATCAATGTTTATCATTAGAACATAAAAAAACAAGTGGCTGGATGATGTCCAGGACTCATATGGTATTTTTTTTATTATTTCAAAAGAACAAATAAAGAGTGCTCAAAGATTTATATTTACAAGGCAGCACAGATGGACTATTGTCAAACTATGAAACCAATATGGTGTTCCTAATACAGCAATATAGTCCCTTTCAAGAATAACATATCTTGTCTTTTCTGCCTCTACTGAGTTCTCATGGTTTACAAATAATGTGTGCAGCTGAAGTGTGAGGATGGAAATGACTAAGAGTGTTATGGCACACTGTGTTTGTTAGAGACAGGTTGAAGGGTTTAAAACTGTTGATTTGTTTCCCATGAAGGAGCTGTGGCCTGTATCACAAACTTCAACAAAGTCTGGCTCTCTCTGGCTTCACTGGGCCTAGAATTTGTGATCGTGATAAAGTGTCTGATTATAAACAGCTTTCACTTTGTGATACAGGCCAAAGACCAGATAAGACCATTAAGGTTACAAATGACCAAATAAAGAAACACGCCTACACACACCCTGGACCTTTTGTTCTGCTTACTCTTATCTGCTCTTGAGCCTCTGGACACTGGCCTCTTTGAGAACCATGCCAAAATCATGTATCCGCAATGCAAGTTTGTAAATGACTTAGATATTAAGTTTCATATACAAGATTGCACAGTCATGAATTTGAACACATTTATAACTCCCACTTAGTTTGTGCTAATATACAACAAATTCTTTCAGAAACATATTCACGCAATTATTATGTACATGTTGAGTTCTAAATAGTCATAATTATTCACAAATTATACAAATTCAGCCCTTAAGTACATCTCTGAAGGATCCTTAGAAAAGTTTTGTGTGGATTTATTATTTTGGTCTGATTGACATTGAAGCGTTCTTTGTCTTCCTTTGCTAAATTAAATCCTTGTCAGAAATGAAAAGTACGCACTAAAAAGATGTATCTTCCAACACTCCTTTTAGTGTTTTTCTTTTAAATCCCTTTAACAGCACATGACAACCCAAAAGAAACACACGTTTTTGTGAAACAATGCTAGATTTCTGAGTTTACAGAACCTTTTTCTAAAGATATAAAGTGCCACAGCATGTGTACAAACACTTGTGTAATCTACAGTTGTGTTTAATCTTATCACCAAACACAGCGACAGAAAGTCTCAAAGACAAGCGGGAACTGAAATGTCAACCCTTGAGTATTTGTCCTTTGTTTTTCATATCCAGACACAATCATACTTTTCAGTAAACAGGACATTATAAATTGAACAACCTGTGCGAATACAGCACAATGCACAATAACCCCAGCTGTGTCACTTAAAGGTGAGGACTTCTTTGTCAATAGCAACATATAAGACAAAGACACAGTGTGCTGCTGACAACTTCAGAACTAGATGCACATTTTCAGTAAAAGTCACTGGCATGTTTAAAAAAAAAAAAAAAGGTACATCACCATCTATCAAAACTGAATCCCGTCAAAAAAGGGGAAATGCATAACTTCATTCAACTGCACAAGTGGAGCTGAGACGTTGCGGTTTCATCGTGCAACATATAACTGGTGCCTACTACAGACACATTTTGCCTTTTCAAGACACACAAACACATTTTCTGAATGTGCAAACAGGTGAGTTGATATTATCCACCAGATTTTATAGCGGTAACTGAATCATTTGGGACTCTCTTTCAAATTTGTGGCTGCACTTCAGAGTCCTCCCCGCCCTGCTGGTCTCCACAGGAGTTCACCGTCACAACAGGTGCACCGAATCAGCTCATATGTCCACGTCATCTGAGTCAGAGGCGCCGGTTGACTGGGACTCCTCCTGGGACTCTCCCCACACAAACCTGTAGTTGTTCTCCAACTCCTGCTGCCTCTTTTGCTCTTTGTAAACCTCTTCTGTGCCTCCAGTCTGTAAGATGTGGGGGGAGGGGGGAAAGGATGTGTTTAAAATAGGGCTGTCAAAGTTAACGTGATAATGTTGCATTAACGCAAATTAGTTTTAATGCCACTAATTTGATGAATGACAATGATCACACTAATTGAAAAGGCTTCATTCACTTTGTGAAATAGCAGATCTGCTCCCTTTCCTTGGTTAATGTTTCATCTCGTAAAAAGTGTATTCATATTTATGATGTTAGAGGAGGGTGCGGCAAGGCAGCTCAACTCTACAATTAAAAGCTGCACAAAACCGTGTGGAATTCTCCCTGCAACCTGAAACCCATGGGTCCTCACTTTTCCCCCATATTTCATGGTCTGGTTTTCTAAAGCACAGCAGTTGTTATTCATTTGTCCCCAGAGTCAAAACTAAACATGGAGAAGCAGTGTTCAGTTTTTATGTACCATATATCTGGAAAAAACTCCAGAGAACTGTAGGTCAGCTGCAACTTTCACTTCTTTCAAAGTGGCAGTAGGCAGAAAGTTTTTGTCATCATTGGGGAAAAAACTGTAAAATAACCCTTCAGCATATTGTAATTCAAGTGTTCTGAGAGGAAACTAGACTTCTGCACCTCCTCATGGCTCTGTTTGCAGGCTTTAAAAATCTAGCCCGTGATGGGAGACTTTGGCCAATCACAGGTCATTTCAGAGAGCGAGAGCGTTCCTATTGGCTGTTCATTCTACAGAGGCAGCTGTCAATCACTCGCGAACTCTGATCAAACGGTTTCACTAGGCAGCGCTGATCAAATATGAATCAATATTCTGTTACTGTAATGCCTATTTTCTCGTGTAAAATGTTTTCAGAAACATCTTGTAGTGTACTGTTTAGCTGTAAAATGAGAAAGTTTGCTCCGGCTGATGGGCGGTGCTTTGGATTTCCTCAACTGATCTCAACATGGCTGCCGGGTCACAAACTTTCTCAGTTTCTGTAGTTTCGGCTACATGTTACTTTCTGTATGTGAAGGTTGAATATATTTGTGGTGCCAACTGAGGTAATGCTTCACTGTACACTAGTAGTATTGAGCAGTTATATACACTTTTATATACCTATTTTACTATATCGATATCTAATATTTGATTTAATCATTTACTGGTGAGGTGACATTATGAATGTGAGAGATCTACTTATTTTCTTTTATTTTTATTTCTTTCAGTTTTGCTGATATTGTGGATTGTCAATGATGTGACGTTGGAATATCTTGTGTTTTGTGTGGATCCCAGGAAGAGTAATTGTTACTGCGGTAATAACACACACCTGCTGGCAACCACAGTATTGTGTGGGTTCAAGTCACACCCAGAAATGAACACAATAAAAGGTTGTTATCACTTCTTAAATTACCAGGAGATTTATGAGGAGCTCCCTGAAGGACTTTGTATCTTCTTCAGTCAGCCACTGATCACCTGCCTCCTCTGCATTTTTTCGCGTCAAGATCTTCACCTCAATTTTACCTGAAAAGAAAAAACAGGGGAAAAGGCAGACTTGCCAGTTAAACACGTGTACTTCCAAAATGCTCAGATTTGTTAAGACAACAAATAATCATAATGAAGAATGGTAAACACAACTGTGGATGAAAAAAGAAAGGACACACATGGACACACCTTTTGTTTCCCTTTGCCTATAAGAGATATTTTTTTGCTTCCATGATCTTTAACTTTGCAATATATTCTAAAAAAATAGCTAATTTAATGAATCCCTGGTCTAATGTCCAAAACAGTTTCTTGATCTTCGGTACAAATGTATGTGTTCAATTGCTGGCAGCATGAAAAATGAAGGACACCCTTCGTGTTATTAGCGTGATGTAAAGTGTCTTTTGAACAGCTAAACCTTGGAAAACCCTAAATCTGACAGTTGAATGCTTTTTGACAAAGATGAGAGGAGAAGTACAGAACTACTATATGCTCAAGATATAACAGATGGAAGAGAGAAAAGGCCGTGAGTGTTTCGGGCAATCCCCCTCGTACCTTCTGCCTTCAGTCCTGCTTTCTCTAGCTGTTCTTTAACCACGTCCTTTATGTGCTGCCACTGGGGGTCTCCTTCGCCCATCTCCTGAACTTTGACCTCCCCATCAGGGCTGCTGCCCGTCTTATACTTAGTAATTTTGATCTTAACATGGTCGTCAGCTGCTTGGTCTGGGGTGACGAGACAAAAGAGGGACAAACAACACAGTTCACCTCAAAAACCCATCAGCAGGGCCACAGGATGGAGGAGGCAAGAGCCAAGAATATGTATTCCTAAACACTGTCTTATAAGCATTACATTTCTGCACTTTCATACTTTTATAATTTCAATTTGGATGTAATTACTGAAAATCACCCACAGATACATCAATGGCAGCAGAGGAAAGACCACTAACTAACCAAAAGAATTCAAAATATCAATCTCATAACATAGATTCTCTGTGGATCAAACTAACTCCATGTGTGCGTCTATTCTGGGATGAAAGATGTCACAACAAACATCTACTGCACATATGAATGAAATATGACAATGATGGAGGCGGACACAGAGCGTTCAGATATGACCACAGAGGTGCAACGCTGCCTGGTTACCTGGCTGCTTCGGGGCCAGGCTGGGGCTGCCCCTGGTGGGGTCGCTGGCTCTCTGAACTCCCGCTGTTTGCTGCTCCGGGTCCTGGACATCTTTCTCCTCCAAATGATCAAGTATCTTGTCCAGCGTCGTCTCCAGTGTCTGTGTCGCTTGAGTGCGATCAAACTCCCCTTTCAGACCTTCTGTCTCTAATTCCTGCTGAGCCTACAACACAAGAGAGCCAATCAGATCAAAGCATTGTTTATTTCATTGTGTCAGATCTGCCTTATAATAATTTAAAGGTAGGGTTGGTAGTGCTGTTCAAATACATTTTTTGTTATATTAGTTGAAATTCTCATTACATCCCGACAGCAATCAATATATCAAATGCTCTGACAAAAAAAAAGAAGAAATTAAATCTGGTATCGGTGGCTGTTGCAGGACTGTAATAAACCCGTCCAATGATTTCCGAACGTGCATTCTGTCCGTGTACTAATTGCGCATCACCATAGACTGTATATACGAATTGGACGGAGTCATCACGACGTCACCCATTAGTTTGTGGACTACTGTTTTGAAGCCTCAAGTACGGCATTTTGAGCATCTCCATCTTGGTTTTTTGCAACCAGAAGTGACAAAAGAGGGTTTAGCTTAGTACAATGGAACGCTGAATAAGACATTTTTAGGCGACCAAAAATATTATAATCAGCTTTCATGAACTGAAAACACACTGTGAAAGGGTTAAAGTTGCAAGACAAAAACACGGACAACTCCCAGAGCGGACAACGCCGTGGTAGCAACCTGTCAATCACAAGGCAGCCACGCCCTAAAGCATCCCCTGCTTTATGGTCTATTTAACTCTAAATGGGACTTGAAACTAGCGACTGAGACCATAAACTCATGTTTACAATGTTTACTGGGGTAATAAATTAAGTGAGAAGTAGGCTCATTTTCTCATAGACTTCTACACAATCAGACTTCTTTTTGCAACCAGAGGAGTCGCCCCCTGCTGGCTATTAGAAAGAATGCAAGTTTAAGGCACTTCAGCATTGGCTTCACTTTTCAGACCCGGAGTTGCCCACTGGCGTCACTAAAGTCTTCCACAAGCTGCTAGGTTGACAGCTGTGAGTACTGACAATAGCCATGTTTGTTGTTTATGTTCATTATGATATCATATGTTTACATTCATTATCATAATTCTGGGGGAGTGGCTTTGGAGGGAGGCCTGAAGGGACGGACTGTAAGTGTTACAGACTTGGTGACTTTCTCTCTAGATTTAGGGGCTTTTGGAGCTAGTTAGCAGCTTGTGCTGCTAGATACTTTTATTGGAAAAGAGTTGGTAACAATGGGATGGGTTTTTCGGTTGGTTTATTTTAAAAATCTTTTGTACTCTCGCTAGGTTCTCAGCGTTACCAACCCCTACCTTTAATATACATCAATCTTTGTGTTAAAATGACATATCGTCTCTAAACCTCATTTATGATGTTGTCAAACTCCTTCTGCATTTCCTCTTTTATCTCTTCAATCTTATCAGTGGGCACTGAGAGGTCGGCCATCTCATCCTCAAACTCCTGTAGCAGGCGTTCATCTTCATCTTTCTCTTCCTCTCCGAGCTTCTCCGTTACCCTGTCGCTTTTTGGTTTCTCTCCTCGACTTTTGGCTTGGTTTTGTGCTTTCTAGAAAAAAAAATGCAGCATTGAATTGGAATACCCATAAACTGCAAAGAAAATATGATAAAAAATATACTCCTACAGGTGCGAAAAAAAGGCATCAACATAATCTTGGCAAGCAAACTGACCTTCCTGTTACTCTCTTTGAGATGTTGGACAAATTTCATCAGGTCTGCCGGGTCAGTGATGATTTTAAAGTTGAATTTTTCAACTGAAAGACATTAATGTGAAGAGAGAAAAGAAAACAACACTTAAAAGAAATGCTTAACAAAGTAAATTTGGACAAACAATCGTTGAGTTTGCAAATCAGATAACATGACTGCACATAAATAAATAAGTAAGTAACAGACTTAATCTTGTTTGAGGCTCTCTAAAGCAGCAGGACATCAAATCAGCTGTGCTGTAGAACAGTGACAGCAATGACCATAAATGACATTGGTCTTCCTTGTGTGTGCGTGTGTGTGTGTATCTTTGTGTGTGTGATAGGGAAGGAGAAAGCGGTAAATTGCGATACCTTCATCACCATCATCTATGACTTCATTGTCTGTCAGTGAGTCATAGCCATCATCTGCTGCCTGTGTGTAGAAAACAAAAATCAGGTTAGTGATGTGAAGTGCGGACAAAAAATGTCAACCTACAACCTCTAGTAGTTGAGATCTGACTGGAGAAGAAGCACCTCAACATTTAAAACATATATCATCAGCTTACCACACGTTTGGTGAATATACACAATAATGAAGTTTGGAAAAAAAAGAATATATATATAAACAATGTGTCAGTTTAGTCTGATCCTTATCAACAGCACACAGTTGATGAGAATGTAACAGCAGTAACAGCAGCAGCCCAGCCTTACATTTACCGGAGAAGCATCATTCGTTAAAAGGGACAACTGATTCTAAGACGTATTTCTGTACCTGATTCTCCTGTTGAGAAGCAGGTGTTTTTGAACTCCCTGGCTTTGTAACTCCCTCCCAGAAGTCAGAATCTTCTGCTTCCTCTGACCCGGCGTCCTCAGATACATCAGCAGTATCTGTTTCAAAATAAAGGCACACACAAGTTTACATCCAGCGTGATGGAAATAAAACACCCTGTGGATATTCTTATTTAGTGAATTGATAAAATTACTACAATATTTAAAAGGGAATTTGCCTCTTAAAGCTGCAGTCGGTAACCTTGAGCAAATATGATAAAAAAGTTATTTTTATAAAACTGTCACTATATCCTGACAGTAGTGCATGAGACATATAATGTGAAATATGTGAAAAAAACACATTCCCCTGTGTCCTCCTGGACTCCCAATGGCACCGCCCCCAAACAAAAACAACCAATCAGAACAGAGGAGTCTCTAAAGCAGCTTGCAAAACTGGCAAACTCTGATCAAACTATCAAACTAGGCAGCGCTGATCGAATATGAATCCAGATTCTGTTACTGTAATGCCTATTTCTCTCCGCAAATGCTTTCAGAAACATATTTTAGTGCTTAGCTGTAAAATGAGAAAGATTGTGACCCGGCCGCCATGTTGAAAACAGCCAAATCCAAGCACCGCCCACTGGCCGGAGCAAACTTTCCCATTTTACACAGTGGGCAACCTCCGGGTTTGAGAAGTGAAGCCAAAGCTTAAGTGCCTTAAACCGGCATTCTCTCTAATAGCCAGCAGGGGGCGACTCCTCTGGTTGCAAAAAGGAGTCTGGTTGTATAGAAGTCTATGAGAAAATGAGCCAACTTCTCACTTGATTTATTACCTCAGTAAACATTGTAAACATGAGTTTATGGTCTCAATCACTAGTTTCAAGTCTTCTTCAATACAGCATGATGTTCATTTAGTAAATTATGGTCCCATTTAGAGTCAAATAGACCATAAAGCAGGGGATGCTTTAGGGCGTGGCTAACTTGTGATTGACAGGTCGCTACCACGGCGTTGTCCGGTCTGGGAGTTGTCCGTGTTTTTGTCTTACAATTTGAACCCTTTCACAGTGTGTTTTCTGTTCATGAAAGTTAATTATAACCTTTTTGGTTCCCTAAAAATGTCTTATTCAGCATTCAGTTGTACTTAGCTTCCCCCTCTCGTTTCACTTCTGTTTGCAAAAATCAAGGTGGCGAAAGCCAAAATGCCAAACTCGAGCTTCAAAACGGCAGTCCACAAACTAATGGGTGGTATCACGATGACCATGTCCACTTCTTATATGCAGTCTATGATTTTACAGCGAAACACTAAAATATGTTTCTGAAAACATTTGATGCGAGAAACAGGCATTACAGTCACAGAATCTTGATTCATATTTGATATCATATTTGACTCGTATGACACCAGCTCGGCTCCGACTGGTTGTTTTTCTTTGGGCACGGTGAAATCTTGCAAATGCCAGTAGGAGCACAGGAGGACATAGAGGAAAAATATAATTTCATGCACTACGGTCAGGATATAGCGACAGTTTTATAAAAATTACTTATTATCGTATTTCCTCAAAGTTATCGATTGCAGCTTTGAGTGTAAAAAAATGCACCTTTTGTGTCTGACTGGTTCGGGTCATCACTGGGTGCAGGTGATGTCTCTTCTGCAGTTACTTCCACTGCTCCATCCGCCCCTTCATTACCAGCCAACATCTCATCAAGACTCCTCAGCTCCTCTGAGATCTGCTCTACTTTACGCTTCGTGTCCGCTGGGAACAGACAGAGGAAAGGAGGAGGAGGGAGGGAGGGAAAGAAGGAACAATCATGTCACACATTTCTTATTGTTATAATATAAGACATTGGAAGATGTCATTGTTGACTTACAGACTTGAGCCTTGACGTAATCCATATATTGTTGGGCACTTAGTGCTGGCTGGCAAACAATACCCTGGGGCTTGGCAGTGGATGGCGGTCGCAGAAATGGATGCTGACAGGTACGGCTGGTATGAACGGTCAGCACATAGCGACACGACTGAGGCTCATCCACTCGGGCAATGTAGTCACCAGAGCCTTCTTCGCACACGAACTGTAAATATCAGTGTACAATTAGTTAGGTGTGTTTCAGAAGATCACTTGGTACAACATGCACATTTTCACTGACTTCATTCATACCTGTTTGGAGTAGCAAAACAGAAATCGTAAAAAAAAAACAGACCAAACCACACAGGTAGCGTGGAATTCAAATAACTCCTGTATTCAAATGTCTCACCCGGACTTCAGTCTCTCTGGGATTTCCATTTAGGTCACACTTTGAGCCATTTACATAGGTCTGACTGTGGTAGCGCTTCAGCCTGTGCAGTTTGGAGGCCTGGGAAATAAACAGAAAAGATGTTTTAACCAAACTGATTTGCAATATTCTTGAAGGTTCAGTGCATCATCCAAAGGTTAAATGTGATGCTTCTGATGTTTGTCCACTTCTAATGATTCACAGGCAGTCATCATTACTGGAAGCTGGTAAATCACCAAAAACACAAGTAGGATTGGGTTGCACCGGCAGTTTGTAAATCCAAGTTTGTAATTCAAAGTTCTCCCTGTTCAGACCTGGTGTTAACATGCATCCAGAGTGATCCGAACACAAGTGGACAGCTTTGAATACGTCTATTCACACCTGGCATTAGAACGCGTCTCCACATGCATCTGGAGTGGCCACTTGTGATCGTAGTAAACACATGGCTAATACAGCAGACGTTGTGATGTAAGATTACATGAATGTCAGTAGTGATATCCTACATATTCATGAATTCAGGTACATTTTATGAACATCAAAATAAAAGGTTGATGTACCGGTGGTCCCCGGGGACCTCCGAGCCGCTGGCACCGCTGCCTTTGCCAGGCAACAGCGGCGTACAGAGCTTCAGAGAGCCGGGGATGAGAGAGACAGCGAGCGAGTGGACGGGCGAGCAAGCACACAGGCGACTGCCAGCTCCGTGCAGAACACCGGAACAAAAACACGACACATCTCCGACAATATGACAATAATGCACTTTGCGTGCCTAGTCTGATAGTCTGTAGATATGTAGCCTACAGATCAGATATCAGTTGTACCGACAGGATACAGTAGAGCAAAGAGGTCGTTTCCATGCTGCGAAGCTGATAAGCGCCAACGTCTGCCTGTCTATTCTTTTTCAGAGGGTGTCGTATCCTGTACAGATTGTAAAGCCCCCTGAAGCAAATTTGTGATTTTGGGCTATACAAATAGAATTGGCTTCCTTCCATTCCTGATCCCAGCGGGACGTCAGTAGAGTAAGTTGGTCCTTAATGTGGCCCAGGACACATTCGCGTACACACTGCTAAAAGAATGTGGCCATATGTGGCCATATGTGGCCCAGACCGCCTCTGAATGTGGTCTGAAACATCGGATCTCATTGCGTCCTCAATGCGTCTTGTGTGCGTTCACACCTGTACTTAGAGCTGTCCACTTGTGATCCAATCACTCAGGACGCATGTTAATACCAGGTCTGAACACGGCAGAACTACTAGCTCAAACTAGTGATTTACTTAATCGGGTTGCACTGGTAAATATCTAACGTGTAAACTGGTTGGTAGGAACAGCACTGTCCAATCAAAAGCAATCAACTATGTAAACTGCAGCATCACAAGCTGGAACATTACCTCTAAAAATAAGTTACAATACTTTGTAAATGTAGGTATGACTTTGTTTTATTTGTAGGTATGACTTTGTCTTAATGTGTGTTTCAGAACCAGTGGTATTCACACAGTTTAGAGTGAGAGGGAAATATCCGATTACAAAACCCAACTGACCTCATCAGGAACAACATCTTATAACTTGAACTACAGTGTGCTATGTTTTTATAAAATGTAATTTAAAATGTTCCCAGATTACGTCATTATTAAACAGCACTTTAGTCAAGCGTCAGATATGACAAACCTATTTCATTTTACTTCTTACAATCTTCACACTAAATGGGCTGTATATTAGCAAGTTAGTTTTGTAAGTTGGTTCAGTTGGCTACGCACAGTTACACCTGGCAGTTAGTTGGTGGAAATATCTAGTAACAACTAATCTCTATGTAAAATCTAGTTTGGGTGGCACAATCCCCCAGACAAGCAGGATAAATCTGGGTGGGGAAAGGGAAAAAGCAGCGTTTGCCCCTTTCTCATTACCACCACTGAGGTGCCCTTGAGCAAGGCCCTTGACCCCAACTGCTCCAGTGGAGCTGCTCAGTGGCCAGCAGATCAGACTGTGGTTGTACTGGGCAGCTTCCAGGTGTGAACTGTGTTCCTGAAAAAGAGAGCATTGCTCTCAGTAAACCACCTAACTAAATAAAGATAAAACATCTTGTGGAACCGGTTCCCTTGTTCTATGACTCAGTTTGTTGTGGTTGTTATTGCTGTTGTCAACATACAGTATAACCACATGAATAAACTGTTCGCACAGGTTCATCTGGTTCTTTGTTAGTTTAATTAATTTGCACATTCGTTTGTGATGTTGACAGGTTAGTCAAACTTTTCATCCCACAGTCAAACAACTTAATTTGCTTTGCAATTGTCTCTAAAACAGATGCCTGTGCGCACGTGAGTAAACGCACCAACGCATGTGCAGCGTTGTCCAGTTCTGGTTGACTATAACAGCAATATTCAAATATCACTAACGCTACCAATATCAAATAAATATTTATTTTGGGGTGCACGTTTTTCTGTTTGCTGTCCATATTTTTTTTATGTTAAAAAGTGGTTACCACTGATGGCAAGCAAAGGCCAAGAATTGGTTGCCAATTTCTCAAAATGGTTGCCAATGGCAACCCTTACTGTCATGCCTTTCAAAGGTTCAGCTCATATCATGCAATTGTGCATTCGCCATTTTTGACTTTATTAAATGTATACCAGAAAACAAAGAATAAGAAAAAGAATCAAGAATGAAGAAAAACAACTATAACCACAACATTGAGGCAACTTTACCTTCGCTGTTTCATTGCTCCAATCAAATTCAGATTCATAATAACCGAGGAAGAGAACATCCCCTTTGATTTCTGTGTCTGAGGAGAGAAAAACAACATCTGTCAAATTGATTGTCATGAAAAATGTAGATTAAAAACACGGAGGTAAACTCTTACCTTCAAGGTGGTACTGTCTGATATGCTGACCGTGGCAGAACTCATATGTCCACCAGTCCTTCGTCTGCCGGAGACACAGACGGCAACATTTTAATAAACAGTAATTGGCTGACACATTTTCCTTTTCATCTAGGACACTTGTTCAATGTCATCAACAATATCATTGATCATCCTATTAGAACTCCACACACACAAAGAAATAATACACATATTGTTGTGTTTCTAAACAGGCTAAGGAAGGACTACAAAATACTAACAAAAGGCTCAAAACATGCTCGCAATCTTAATCAAAATAACAAAAATGAAAGCCTCAGCTTCTGGTGGAGTCCGATTAGGTATTAACAAAAACATGCTACACTTTGTAATTCTTTGAACTACACAGAAAATGCCACCTACACACTTTTACTTTATTTTATTTCATCTGGAAGATACTAGACAGCAACAACTGTGCTGTTCCTGTTGTTGATCACCAGTATTTGGTTCATATGTGCTACAATCTGAGTGAGTGTAACAGCAGAAACAAGTACTGACTGTATTAAGTTCCTGTTAAGACGGCCCTTCAGGGTTTCCCTCAGGAAATGATTCAGCAGAGTTGATCCTGATGCATCCAGTCTCATGATCACTTTAGTTAGAAGAACAGTAGCCACACTTAAATAAATAAATGTGTCTTTTTCCATGATGGTTAATATTTTATTTCTTAAAAGTGTATTAATTTGTTCTAACTCACATAGGCTTTGCCCTTTACTGGACTCTATGAGTAATACTCTTTTCCAATCATGAGCATGCATTCGCCCACTGTAAATTTGAATAAACATAGCCGGCCAATCAGGATGTGCCTTCCCGAATACAAGCGGACCCCACGGTAAATAAGGTAGCACACACCGCTGTCTGTTATCTTTTTTTCTCTTCAGTGAACGGCAATTTACCCATTGATCTGCTTCATCCTCGGATGGAGTTGTTGTTTGCTCTACAGCTTGTTAAGCCCCTTGAAGCAATTTTTGGATTTGTCACATAGAGATATACAACTAAAATTGATTTGACTTGACTTTGTTACGGTTCTTGTTCTGAAATATGTCTATTAGTGTGCAAGTTCATTGAGAGAGACAAAAAACTGTCAAATTCCTTGTATGTGTTCACATGCTTGGCCAATAAAGACAATTCTGATAAAACACAAAGTTGTAGCCATGACAGCAGACAATGCTTCAAATATGGATGTTGCTGCAAAGAAGCTACAAATTCTAAGACGTGGACGCTTCATACACATCTTCAACCCGGCGGCACAGAAGATCTCTACAATCACCACAGGGTGGACACCCAAGATTAGTGTCACCAATTCAGTATCTGACCAAATGTGAAATATGGTCTCCCCTTCTGTTCCTGAGTTATGGTGTTGAATAATGGCCAGAAGAGTGTCTTTGTGGAACATTATGATGTCGCAGTGAAGTTGACCTTTCACCTTTTAGATATGAAATGTCATCACTTCATCCTATTAAACATTTGTGTGAAATTTTTTGTCATAATTAGCCTATGGATTCTTGAGTTATGGCCAAAAATGTGTTCATGAGGTCACATTGACCTTTGACCACCAAAATCTAATCCGTTGAGTCAAAGTGGACATTTGTGCCAAATTTGAAGAAATTCCGCTCAAGGCATGAGATATCGCGTTCCCGAGAATGGGACGGACAACCCGAAAATGTAATGCCTCCGACCACGGCTGGCGCGGAAGCATAGAGGGATTCTTTCACTATGTCCCACAGCCACAATCTCCTTTTGTGGCAACAAAAGTGCCTTTGTTTCTTAAGCAACAACCAGACACTGGCATATTTTGAGGAGATATGGAGAAGATAAGTATGTGATGTAGCACTGAGTGACGGAACATATTTGTATCATGCCAGCAACTCACTTTCATAATTGCCTTTTGACAGCGCAACATTTAGTACATATTTTCAAGGAGTTTTGGAACAAAGGCTATTGTTCACTCTGACTGGTTGTTTTCCTTCAGTCTGTGAAATCTTGCAGCTGCTATTAGGAGTACCGGAGAACACTGGAGGACACAGAAGCACATGATTTTTCCAGATTACCTGTCTCATGTACTATTGTCAGGATATAGTGACCGGTTTATAAAAACAACTTTTTAAAATCATATATTTGCTCCATTTCTACCCACTGCAGCTTTAACTAACACAGACAAACTAGCTTTCACACTACAGTGGATATCAAGTCACAGACAACATTCATTAAATATGGCTCGAGTGATCAGATTCCAGTGCTTTATGGATGTGTTTTTTGTGAATTCACACATGCATTTGTAGCCATCTGCTTGAATAAGCCAACATGCATTTTAGTGACAGGTGTGGTCATTGTGATACAGTTTGCATCAAAATAGCTCTGCCTTGGATGGATAAAATAGGTAAATTAGTTTCTAAACAGCTCAAAAGGTCCCATATCATGCTCATTTTCAGGTTCATACTTGTATTTTGTGTTTCTACTAGAACATGTTTACATGCTGTAATGTTAAAAAAAAATGTATATTCCTCATACTGTCGCCCTGAATATGCCTGTATTTACCCTGTCTGACACGCTCCATTTTAGCGCATTTCGACGGAAGTGCAACGAAATTGCAACAGAATTGCGTTGCTAGGCAACAGCTTGGGTCCATGTGTACTTCCTGTCAGCTGATGACATTTACATACACTGCAACCAGTAATAAACTGGGACACATTTAGAATGTTTATGTTTAAAATTGTGTAAAGGATTTAAATATTGTATATTCATGACATCACGAATGGGCAGACATCCTGACAGCTTGTTTCAAACGCAGAGTTTCTGAATACAGGCTGTGTGTATTTCCCTGTGGATTGAGTATTTCGATACTTTCACAGTATTTATATAGCACTTAAGCTTGCTTTATATAAAAAAATATATGAAAATCTCACTTTTTTTATAATATGGAACCTTTAAGCATTTGACTATTAGATCCCACAGATGAGAAGTTGAGAACTAACCTTCACTAGACACTGGGCATTGTGCATTGGGCTGAGTAGGTCTGGGATGTCGGGCCCGGTGTACCCTTGTGAGTCGGGCTCAGAGGCAGGGTCCTGATGAAACCGGACGGCCTGGGCTGGAAGTCGACATTCATACAGCTGCTTGTATTTACTGGACACCGTCATAACCTCCTCTGTCTTGGTCTAAAGGCAAGGCAAGGCAAGTTAAGTTTATTTATATAGCACATTTCATACACAAAGGCAATTCAAAGTGCTTTATATATATAAAAACAAGATAAAAGAGCTCAAAGTTCATAACATAAAAGCTAAAATAAAAGAATATAAAAGTATAAGTTAAAAGAAAAACAATTAAAAGGATAATAAAAACAATCAATAGACAGTAAAGTGCAGCATTTGATAAATTAAGAAAAGCGTCTGAGAACAGTTTGGTCTTGAGTCTAGATTTGAAATCTGGAAGTTTGTTCCACAGTTGAGCAGTGTAGCAGCTAAAAGGAGCCTCGCCATGTTTCGTTCTGACCTTGGGTACTACTAATAGATTTTTTCCCAGTGACCTTAGAGGTCTAGTAGGTGTGTACTGCTGAAGCATATCTGAGAGGTAGTTTGGACCTACCCCCTTTAGTGATTTGTAAACAAGCAGTTGTGTTTTAAAGTCAATTCTGTGACTTACTGGGAGCCAGTGTAGGGACTTAAGTACTGGAGTGATGTATTGAGTTCTTTTGGTTTTTGTAAGAACTCTAGCAGCTGCATTTTGCACCATCTGAAGCTGTTTGATGGTCTTTTTAAGTAGGCCCGTGAAGAGACCATTGCAGTCGACTGTTCGAGATAAAAGCATGGATAAGGTTTTCCAGGTCATGCTTTGACATAAGACCTCTAAGTTTAGCTTTGTTTTTATGGTGGTAAATAGCTGCTTTAGTTATCGCTTTCACTTGATTATTGAAGCTGAGATCACTGTCGATTAAAACACCAAGATTTTTGACAACATCCTCTGCTTTAAGTCCTTTTGTGTTCAGATGATTATCAATCTTAATTCTCTCATCTTTCTTCCCAAATAAGATAATTTCAGTTTTGTCCTTATTCAGCTGTAGGAAGTTTTGAGACATCCAGCTATTGATTTGATCAATGCATTGACAAAGAGATTCAAGGGGACCATAGTCATCTGGTTGAAGTGTGACAATGCCATACATTAACACAGTACTTGAGCTTCATAACCACCTGCTTTTGCAACTGGTTTAGTCACAATCTAAAGAACTAGCTAAGTGAGGAAGCTGAGGTTGTGTTGTAACAGCAGTCAACGATGAATTGCTGCATAGCTCACATGGAAATAACTTTAACGTTTCCTTGTGTGCCTGCAAGCAAATTGTACATTTTAAATCCTCAACTCAACTAGTTAACAGACAGGTTATTCAATAGTCACCCTTAGTAACATTAAAGTGAATTGTATTTTATATCTCTATTTGTGTGTCTGTGTCTGCAACTTTGTGTTCTTGCTGCTGACCGTCTTGGCCAGGTCTCCACTTGGAAAAGAGGTTCTTAATCTCAATGGGACTGACCTGGTTAAATAAGATAAGATAAGATAAGATAAGATAAGATAAAATGAACCTTAATTAAGGAGGGAAATTCATGTGTCAAAGCAGCAACATCAGCAAACAGAGTGAAACACAGAAGAAGTAAAGGTATACAAAAATTATAAAAACAATAATAGAGATATAAAACATACAGAGTGAATGGGTGAACATAGTGTGTGCAGTCTGTCAATAAATAAATGTAGTATGTGCAATAAATAAATGTAATATGTACATGTGTGCAGTCTATAAAGTGGTATATAGGATGAATAGTGTAAAGTGAGTGGTATATAGGACGTATAGTGTAAAGTAAGTGGTATATAGGACGTATAGTGTAAAGTATGTGGTATATAGGATGTATAGTGTAAAGTAAGTGGTATATAGGATGTATAGTGTAAAGTAAGTGGTATATAGGATGTATAGTGTAAAGTAAGTGGTATATAGGATGAATAGTGTAAAGTAAGTGGTATATAGGATGTATAGTGTAAAGTAAGTGGTATATAGGATGTATAGTGTAAGTGTAAAGTGCGCCAGTGGTTAGAGTCCAAGACGGTTGCAGATAGTGCATGTTTAAACTTCTTAAAGTCCTAATAGTTCTCATATAGGGGTCAGTCTTGGTTAAAATAAAGGTTAAATAAAATAAATAAATATATAAATAAGTGAGGAAGCTGCAGGTTTTGTTGTTGTGACAGCTGTCAACGATGAATTGCTGCGTAGCTCACATGGAAATAACTTTAACGCTTCCTCGTGTGACTTGCAAGCAACTTGTACATCTTAAATCCTCAACTCAACTAGTTAACAGACAGGTTATCCATTAGTCGCCTTGGTAACGTTAAAGGAAGATATGTAACGGTAGCTAGGTAACGGTAGCCTACTCTCTAGCTAGCATGCTAACAGTTAGCTTCCTCCTCACTCACCTGCCCCAACATGACGGGATCGGGAAGAATCTGAATCCCGTATTTCATCTCATTTAACTCTTCTAAGTTCAAGAAGGCTGGCACACAGAGGGGGTATATCGAGAAGAAAACGTACAGTCTGTTTAGCCACCGTATCGAGGAAACGGCCATGATTACACTCTCTTCATCACACAGTTGTCTTGACAGCAACAAAACACAGAACGCTGTGACGTAGTGGCTGCTGATTGGTCGATGAGAGAAGCGCTGCTCTCTGATTGGTCGATGAGATGAAGCGCTGTTCTCTCATTGGCTGATTTTTAAATCTGTCACAGTTCTGGGGGTGAGTGAGTTTACAACACCGGCACAGAGTGAGTGGGCGGCGTCTCTGCTTTAATAACATAACAAGCACTGCTACTGTAAGCAACGTAACACGGCTTTACATAAAATAAACGCACACATTGGTACAGACACCATTGGCTGGTATTACAAGCCAATTATGGCCCTAATTACAATCATGCGGATTATTTTCTTATTTAGTAACAACACACTAGCTGTTTTTCTAAGAATAAAAGTCTTAATATAAACTTCTTCACCACACATTGGTACCATAAAATGTAAAAGTTCTGACTCCCAGAAAAGTTCCTTTTTGTCCCATTCCATTTGTCTTTAGATAGTTCTCTTTTAATGCAAATTTTAGTGCTTTTAGTGTTTGTGAATTGTATTTTATCTCTATTTGTGTCTGTGTGTCTGCAACTTTGTGTTCTTGCTGCTGACTGTCTTGGCCATGCAGGTCTCCCTTGGAAAATAGGTTCTTAATCTCAATGGGACTAACCTGGTTAAATAAAGGTTAAATAAATGTTAAATACATTTTTATTTTTTTAAAAAAAAGAGTTGTATAGCTACTTGTGTCAAAATTAATTATTTGCATAATATAGCCAGAATGGAGGCAAAATGTGTCAAAACACACATATTTGCACATACCCTGCACACCCACCCATCTACACACACACATGCACATTATTGTTGGTTTATGTTTAATGTTATAATTTAGTAACACCACACTACTGTTTTCTAAGAATAAAAGTCTAAATATAAACTTCTTCACCACACATTGGTACCATAAAAATGAATATAGCTACTTGTGTCAAAATTAATTATTTGCATAATATAGCCAGAATGGAGGCAGACTGTCAAAACACACACATATCTGCACACCCATCTACACACACACACACACACACACATTATTGTTGGTTTATGTTTCATGTTATACCATTATATATACATTACAATACTGTCAAAACACACATGTCTGCACATACCCTGCACACCCACCCATCTACACACACACACACACACACACACACACACACATGCACATTATTGTTGGTTTATGTTTATGAAGCTAGGTCTAGTTGTTGGAACATATATATGCATAATATAGCCAGAATGGAGGCAGATTGTCAAAAACACAAATATCTGCACATACCCTGCACACCCACTCATCTACACACACACACACACACACACATGCACATTATTGTTGGTTTATGTTTATGAAGCTAGGTCTAGTTGTTGGAACATGTTTGCATGATAGCATGCATGCATTGTATGTGCTATAATATGTTGTATATGGGAGCTCCATGATGCTGCTGCTGCTCTGCTGATTGACCGCTGTGTTGTGTTGAGGCGCGGTGCTGCTGCTGCTGCTGGAGCTGCTGCTGCAGGAGGAGCGTCCGTCCGTCCGCTGCCTGCAGAGCAGAGCTGTGATGTGATGTGCGGCCGCCTTATTTGTCTCCTGGCTGCTCCATTTTTGCACATCTAATCCCATTTGCAAAGACCACAGAGGAGACACATTCTTTAAGAAGGGCGACATCCATGCAGGCGGTGGAGGAGGTGAAACACTGTGTGAGTCTTTGAACTGAGGTGAGCTCCCTCTCCTTATGATTTGACTATAATAATAATAATAATAATAATAATAATAATAATAGGCTTATTTGTGTGTCTTCTGCGCGTTATTTGTGTCAGCTCTGGGTAACGGTTTCTCTCCACCAGGCAAAAACATGAGAAGAAAAGAGAAAAGACAGGCGGGGACCATTTCGGAGACAAATAATTGTGCAATAAAAAAGGCCTGAATGCAATAGACTGTCGTTTTGCCGGAGATGTGATTCAGCATGTAAGGAATGTAGGCCTAATCGAAAGACACATCAAGCTTTCAGTGCATGTTTTTTTTTTCCCCCTGCGACAATATAGGCCAATCTGATCGTATAGGCTATTTATTCGCTAGACAGATTCCTTTGGCATTTTTCTTCTGTGTAAGGACAGTAAGGACATGTGATGCAGAATAAAAATGCGGTAATTTAATATTCAGGATGTGAATGAGGCAACAAATCTGTCACGCGCACTTTGGGAGGGACCCACAGAGCTGTCTGTCTGTCTGTCTGCATGTCCACAGCTCCTTATACCAAACAGCAGCACAACTAATAGGCTATACAGTATTACAGCGATTGGCCTGTGGACATTTCCTCATGAACTCAGATCATCTCTCACTTCTCTATTATCTACTGTATTACGTCTAAGGATGGTTCCATCATCATCATGCACAATATGAATCCATAAGCAGGCAGGGCTGTAG
>CAKAOI010030624.1:0-49055 GCA_916701655.1 Sebastiscus albofasciatus | reverse complement strand
TGTCTGTCTGAGTGTGTGTGTGTGTGTGTGTGTGTGTGTGTGTGTGTGGTGTGTGTCAGTATCGCTCTCTGATTGAGACACTGGTCAGAAAACAGTATTAAAGATTTTATAGTCTCTCCTCGTAGATATATCACTCCCAAATCAGTTGATAGCAGATTTATAATTGCAGCAATAAAACAGGAACAGTCCAAACAGAAGCCTCGGTAAGCCTCACATGCTTTTTATTTGCGAGGATGTGGAAGGTTTCGGGTCAGGTTTGCCTCTACAGCTCTAAATTGCTTTCCAGCGAACTGGTACATGACATTTTTCAACCTGTAGAAAGGAGAAATACGCTGTTTGCCTCAGAGAGCAAGTCGTACTGTATGGGCGAGTAAAGTGTCAGTGGCTTGTAAGATTTATAATGCTCTGTCTGAAATTGAGGCAGCTTTTAATATGAAAAGGGGTCTAAAAACCTTTTTTTTACAAAATGAACACTAGCACCATCCTCACAGCCCCTGACAAACCGGTGGATATTTAGACGTCCCTATACAAACACAATCATCTCTGATACAGAGCTGTCTGACCTCTCCTCCCTCTTAGAGCTTTGCGTCCTTTAACACATCACAACAGGAGACACACTGGGAAATAAATCATTGGTTGTATTATTTTTTTTTATCTATTAGTAGTGTTCAAGTCCAGAGACACACAGAGGACCTTAGTGATGAAACATAACCAAGGTTAATTCAATATAATCTGCTACAAGTGTGATTTATCTGTTTGTCAATAGTGCAGACAGACACTCTGTCTGGAGATATTTATCTTACTGATTTAACAGCATATTGTTTTTATAATGTATCATTCATTCGAAGGCTGACATTGTTTAGACACATGTAAACATATAAATCTCCCAATAATGAATGGCGGTGATGGGTAAGGTGATAAACAGTCTGCATGTGTGTGTGTGTGTAGACGTGTGAACATGTAATGAGGAGTTTTATATCAGGAGGAAAGACATATCAAGATGAACCCTTGAGACAGTAAATGACATCCAATAGATAAGTAATTACTAGCATGCAGTCTTTACACTTGCCTTGGCCCGTAGACTTTACATTTAGATTACATCATGCAGTTAAATATATTTTTTTGTAACCTCTGGGAAGGTTTTACAAATATAAAACCTCCATGGATTCAAAATGCACAATATAAATGGTAGTAATCAACCTTCGAAGTGTCAATTCAACTGTTTTACGGATGTCTCTTTATAATGGTGATCTATGGGGGAAAAAGCCTTTTCAGGCCGTGTGGGACGGCCACTGGGACAAATTTGTAGCAAGGCTGTGTGACGGTGCCGTATCCAGCTCTCTAAATACATCCACTAGTGAAGCATTTAGCAGCTAAAGAGCCAGAGATTTCCCTCGGGACCTGGCAGAGACCAAAAGCAGAGCTAAAAAGAGGGGAAATATTGGACAGAAATAGGGTTGGGCAGGTGTAAAAAAAATCAAAGAGGTTTGATATTTAAGCCAAACAGCGGACCATACCTGTATACCGAATTTTACCACTAGTTGTCAGACACGACTCAGCAGCCTCTCCACCAAAACTAAAATGAGATTAGCTGGACCGCCTTAAAGTCAGCCCACCTTATGTGAGCCTGGGCTGTTGTTGTCACTAGCTTCGGGGCTATCCCCCTTCACTTTAATCAGCAGGTGGTAAAGAAGACATGGAAACTTGGCTTTTGTCTTGAGGAGTTGTAGCATTTATTTCACTGACAAATAAACTGTACACACACTACACTGCTAAGTTCAACTGCTAACTTCATACTCACCTTCGGTCCGTGACACCTCTCTCCCTTGCTTCCTCTCTCTCTCTCGCAAACCGCACACTCGCTAACGTTACGGGCCTCCGGGCTTGCAGTACACTGGCTGGCGGAAACTAGGGATGTGACGGTGAGGAAAATTTCCCACCAGTTAATAAACTTGTGACGAGACCGGTGTTACCGATTACACCAGACATTTTACAAGAAAAGATGACGGTCGATATGTGTAGTGCGTTTACTTTGATTTTTACCGTCTGGTGGCTGTGTGTCTGGCCTCTCTGCTCCAGGTGTTGCTGCCAGGCCGCAGGAGTCTACTTGGCGCCGCTGCGCCACGCACACCGGCTGTGACCACTCCGTCCTCCTTGCAGCGATTAACGCCACCTCATTAATGTTGTGGTTCTCTTATAGCATTAGGTTTAAATCTGAAAAATTGCCAAATAGGCATGATTGCTTTTCGCCTCGACACCAAATCCTCCGCCATCTCGCAGTCTGTCAACTGTCTCTCGTCCCGTCTGTGAAAACTGACACTTGCTACTCTGAGCTGAGACTCCGTATGGAGTAGACGCATTCCGTCATATCATATTGATAACACGCAGCTTATACGCCAAAATGAACTAAATGGGTTTTATTCCTGTAAAAAAGCAAAACGGCGGTGGGGGCGGTGGGTATGTAATGTAATCGGTGTGTGCCCGACCACCGTTAAACACCGGTAACGCATGGACTTTCTAGTAAACAAACACGACATGCGCCGTGCACCGCTTCCCACCTCTACTGAAAGTGTATCTCCTTCATGTTGCCGGCCCCGGCAGTAAATTGTGCACGGCCTTTCGGACGCTAGTGGCTCCGTTAGTCAGTTTATAAACAAACTGAAAATAAAAAATGCAAGCTGAATTTAGCACCGTGATGGCGTAGGCACGGGTTGCTGATGTAGTTAATTTTACTTTATGTCATAATGACAATGCATGTTCTACCGGTTGGCATAAAATCAAAACGGTGTAAGCATGTACACTAAACTGGACCGGCAAAACTAGAAATCGACCCAACTCTAGACAAAAACAGAACTCTAAAGCCCTGACAGCACGCTTACGGGAAGACTCAACGTATTTTGCTATTGAAGTCTTACTTAATCACCATGGTGAGAGCGAGTGGCGCCTCCCCTGCTTCTCACAGCGAATTCTGCTGCCTGCTTTATAAAGTCTGACCAACACGAGCATTGAATGACGGAACGTTGAAAAAATTCTTCACCCAGAAAATTACCATTTGTTACCATGTTACCTTGATTTCTTTCCGTTTGCCATGGAGGCGTGCGAGAAAAAAATTCTTGAAGAATTCAAGGTAACAGGGGGTGAATAATTGATATACAAACGGTCATTTTGCGGGTGAAGTATTCCGTTAAGTCGGGACTCTCGCTCCTGTTTGCTCATGTGCTGTATGTAAAGCATGTTGTTGTATATTCATTTATTCATCCATGCAGCCTCATGAATAAACATTGAAAATATAGATAGAGAATGGTGGTCAGATCATTACTGTGGTTTTACAAGGCTTTTTAAAATTCATTTGTCCCGGTCATACCTCCAGGGGAAAGTCATTTTTATCCTGATATGATCTGAGAAGATCAACTCACTCAACAACCTAAGATCGGCTCATAAAGTCATTAATGTGTGTAAGATATGATGATTGAGATAATAATTTAATTACAGTGATCTCAGAAGGCAGAACATGAAGTGTGTTTCTCTCTCTCCATCCATAGTTGTTTCTTTGTTTTGCCTGGCCTGGCTCTCTGTCCCCGTCTCCAGCCCCAGCTCACTTCCTCCAGGCCATGTACTCTCCTCTAACTCCCCAGACCTGCCACTCTCAACCTGCCCACCTGTTTCCACCCTCCCTCATCAGCCTTGCAGTACATGTACCAGCCCCTTTTCCCCAGTCGGTTGAAAGTTTGTCAGTGTTGCTTCATACCATTGCTAATATTGTCATTCCGCTTCTCTTATTGTAATTCTACTGCAGCTTCTCTGTGTACACTTCCTGCTGATCCCTCCTCTCCTGCTCATCCCCCACCACTCCCCCCACTGTTTTTTTATTTTAGGGTCTATGGATGGAAGGTGTTTACAAATTGTAAATCCCTTTTAGATAGTGGTGGTGGTGGTGGTGGGAAAAATTGATTCATGTAAGAATCGAGATTCTTATCTGCTAAGATTCTGAATCGATTCACAACTTCCAAAAATCGATTTTTAAAAACGTAGATATTGCTACTGATGGACAGTAATCCTACACACCAAGTCAAAGTTGTGACAAGCAATTATGTGTTAACAAAAATCACCCAATACTAGGGCTGACCCAAAAGGGCAGACCTGAAAGCTTCGAAGCCTCCATTGTTGCCATGGTAATCAACCTCTAAGTCAGTATTCGAATGCTTCGTAGTATGAGATAATAAAGTATAAATCCCAAAATAGGAATAATCCTACAACATTTTTCATATTCAACTTTCATTAATTATTATTAGTAATTCTTAGACGGATACGGCTGTTTGTTTTTGTGTCCCGGGCATTGAAGGAGAGATGGAGACAGACGGACAGAAGAACTTGTCAGCCTGCTGTGCAGCGAAGCTTTAAATACCTTTGAGTATTTCTCACTGAAGCTCCGAAGCCCAAAAAACATTTTTTGGGACAGCCCTACAAAATACCAGTTTTAAGTGTTATTTTATGCACAATTTATTTTTGAAATTGGCATGTTTCTGAGGAATATTATTTTTTGTATATCTTGTACTTGTTATTCTTGAAGTCACTGAGAATTGAGAAATAGCATGAATACATGTTACCATTTGCCTGTGTTTTTACAATATAGAGTGATCCAGGGATGACGTATTTTTGTAGGCCAACCAGGAAGTTAGCATCACGCAGGTTCCTTCGACAAAAAAAAGAAAGGATTTTTCCTCTTGATTTTGGATTATTGCAGAAAATAAACTCTGTGGCAAACACACGTTTATGATACTTACAAGTTTGGTTCAGCAAGATAATCTTCACAACTGAACACCACTTTTATGACTTTTGAAGTGTAAATGCAATCACCAGAGGTAAAAAGCTAACGTTAGGCTATAGACAAACTACACCACGGTCACATAAGCGTGAGTATACACAACGAGGCTGTAAAGGCGGACGAGTCAGCGTGATGATGTTTATTAGTCTCATTTAGCCACTTGGTAGCAACTGCCTTTTTTAAGACGCATACAAGCTTAAAAATTCACGAGTGGGGTATTTACTGACGTATTTTATATCGTAACAAAACTCTAAAGTCTCTTTAGCTTGTGTTAACCACAGACCTTATTTCAGGCATCTAACTAAAAACCCATTAAAAAAAAAAAACTTCATAATCTTTACTCTGCTTTCATGCCATAATTTGCCACACCGCGCACAGCGGACTTGATTAAATCCTGAAATTAGCACCCTATGTACTGAATTGAGAATCGATTTTGAATCGAATTGTGACCCCAAGAATTGAAACCGAATCGAATTATGGGATACCGAAAGATTCACACAGATTTTCTGGCTATAAAAAAAAAAAAATAACCCAACTTGACATGGGCAACACTTTTTCTCTGTTTAAATTGTTTGGCTCTACACTAGTGACACCCCAAAAATGTTTCAGTTTCTAAATCAAACCATTCTTATTTTATAACACATTTCATGCACAGGCTCAGTTGTGTATTAGTAGACCAGTAGACTAAGACAATGATGGGGCTGGATGATTCATCATTATCTTAATTGAAATAATGACCAAATGTAGAATTACTGTACGTCATATATAGACGTCTTTGATGCAGCCACAGTGCAATGAAGAGTAATAGGAGATATAAATATTTCAATGATATAAAAGCAACAGCATTAACATCAGGCTTTGATCCTTTGAGTCCGTCAGAATCAAAAGGTTAGAGCTTTCAACCACTTCCCACAAATGGCAATCATCATCTGCCATCACAGTCATACAGGAAGAAATCCATTGTGGAGCAGGATGAATGACGGCCTGACGCAACAGACAAAAAACTCATTTAGAGTGAAACTGGTGATTCTCTTTGATTCTCAACCAGAGAGCTACTGTTCTGTGTTCAGGTGTAATCAATACAACTGTGTAATCAGACATTACTGTGGTTCAACATCGGATTTTCAGCAGTTGTAGTTACCCTTTGAGCTTCACTCTATCGTTGATTACATCTGTTTTGATTAGTCAACTTAAAGTATACCTGCGGGGGGGGAAGCAAGGCTTGGTACTGTGATTGCCAATCATACAATCAGAACAGCTATTATGTTATTATGAATTATGCCTATTCTACTGTCAGGCTCTCTCCTGTTTGACAGGGAAACTATGTACTCTACAACAATTTTAGTATTATTATAAAGTGCATTCTGGTGAAATGTTGTTTTATTTGCCCTGAGTCTGGGCCCTGTTGGTGTGATTTGCAACATGAGATCATCTCCACTTTTGCTCATTTTGACATATTTCACTTATCAAATTAAACGGCATACTTGTGACCGTTGCATGTGCTTGTAAGAGTTCGGTAGGACTCGAGAATTCATTTGCACTTTGTGAGCAACATTCATTTGTGAAATGTGACGCTTGTGAATCGAGCCCCTGATCAATGCTTCTCTCAGCCATTTACATTTTGATCTGTAAAATGGGCACATTTCATTAAAAGTCTTTTTTTTTTTTAGACAGAAGGCTTGAAAACACAAACTGCATTTTGGGAAGTGTAGGAAGAGCGTAAGTAGACAAAGTAGGTTGAGAAACAGTGAATATATAGACGAGGCTATATATATATAGACAAGGCTATATATGTTTGTAATCACTTTAACATCTACATTTAATTAGGGCCCGATCACGAAAGTGCCAGGGGCACAACGGTGAGGAAACCTATTGTTTTTCTAGAGATTATTATTTTTCCGCTGCGAGATTGCATTTTTGAGGCGCTTAGGATGCACAAAAACTCATGGAAATTGGCATACGTATCAGAACTGGCGAATATTGCGAAGTTCTGTAGTGATTGGGCTCGGGCGTCACCAGCGGGCTCCATAGCGCCCCCAAATGCAGGCAGGTTTGAGAAAAAAATACTTTGATCTTCATGAAATTTGAGTAGGTCATTGCTTACATCTGCAAGAGCATATTAAATATTTTTGAGCCATCTTGGATTTCGTGCGTTAATTTAAAATTTACGAACACATGTTTCAGGACTTTAGGATGCACAAAAACTCATGAAACTTTACACGCATATTCACATTTAATTTATGTTTCACAAAAAGAGCATTGTAGTTGGGCTATGTAAGTACTGAAATGTTTTTGTCATTGAGTAGGTGGTTGTATAGCAGCTAAAAAGGCTTTTGAAGGATTTATTTCTCAAAAAATAATCTTTTTCATTTGTTTTTGCAGAAATAAGTCATAGTCAAGTCAGCACACTGACACACTGACAGCTGTTGTTGCCTGTTGAGCTTGAGTTTGCTATGTTATGAGTTGAGCATAGTTTTTATGCTGAATGCAGTACCTGTGAGGGTTTCTGGACAATATTCGTCATTGTTTTGTGTTGTTAATTGATTTCCAATAATACATGTATATATACATTTGCATAAAGCAGCATATTTTCCCACTCCCATGTTGATAAGCATATTAAATACTTGCCAAACTCCCTTCAAGGTACATTTTGAGTAGATAAATGATGTGTGATTAATTTGCGATTTATCATGATTAACTATGGACAATCATACGATTGTCAACATTGAATATTTTAATCGATTGACATCCCTAAAAAATAGTTCAACTTTTGGAAAGCTGCAGCATGTCATTTGACAAGGAACAACCATTCACAGCCGGCAGATATCTTACTTTCTTTTGTAAATATCAGTCTACGGTAAATATATGGAGGAGAAGTTAATCATTTTAGTGCAGGGCTACCCAGAGCTCTACGATCTGTCCCACGGTCTACTTTACTTGTTCCACCCTTTCTGTCCGAGGACGTCACAACATTCGGTTGATAGGTCAGCTAAACTGACACAGATAAATCAAGCAGTAATGCTACTGTGAGGGATTGACGGTGCTGGAAATCCATTTATCTTTGTTTTGACTGAGTTTAATTTAGTCAGTGAGGCTTTCTGCTAAATGACCGCAACTTTATCATCAACGCCATCGCAGCACGCAGGTTTTGGTTGCTTAATAACGGCATGCATGACAGGAGCACAACCTCACAAGCACCTCGGATAAAAGAATGAAAGGGACACGGCTGGCGTTTTCAACAAGTTTTGGACACTTCATGTGAGGTTGTCTCATAAATATGTATGATTGAATTTGTGCTCATTCACAGATGATGTAATGAAATGCTGAATGACTTTGAAAACATTTGTCAGTTATTTATTATAATGGAGATTTATTTGCTTCCCTGGCACAAAAGGGGGAATAAATAACAACAAAAACATCTGCTATCGGACAAATTGTTATTTAAAAAATTGGCATCGGCCCAGATTTTGATGCATCCCCAGAAATAGCCAGTTGTTTGTTTTTACATAACAACCATTTGGATAAATCACATATTTATATTTATTCATATTATGTTTTCCATCACTTTTATTACTATAAATTGCTGCAACAAGTTGAATATTTACCACAACTATCACCACAGTTTAATTTCATGTGATGCATTATGTTTAAACAAAGCGTTGCACACCCAAAAGGAATGAAACTAAACTTACTCAATTTCCTTTTTTGCAACTTTTTGATGAAGTCTCTCAGTCTTATTTATCTATTTATGATCAGTTCTTCTTTACTGTGGTAGAATTTACTTGAAAAGTGCATGAAAAATGATTGTACAACCTGTGCATGCAGTTTGAAGTAGTACTATCTTTACTGTCAGTAAAGATAGATGTTTGTGCACTAGAGAGAGAAGACGTAGCCGGAGAGAACAGACTCCGACTGGCTTCATTTTCTCTGTCAATATACCTCTGTCTCAGTGCTCCACTCACAAAAGACAAGTAAGTACAACTAATATACAGTATTTCTTCTCTCCATGATAAGTAGTGTTCCAAAGTCCCATTGGTAAATCAACATCATAATATAAAGTAAATCCAATCAAGTTGATGATACTTGAATTTTCATTTCACAAAAAAAGGCCAATTCTCAGCGGTGAATCAACTTGCAGCAACCTGGAACTGAAAAGGGAACAGAGTACATAGAAATCTTTTTGTGCCTAATTCATTTCAGACCTTGGAGACAGATAATGAAAATCATTTCTGCAGGCTTGTACAGTAATTTTCACTGAGTATTGAGCCAGGGGAGTGTAAATAATAGGGAAGCAAAACTTAGAATGGGCTTAAAGAGAAGTAATGTACCAATGAAGAAGCTCCTGAGTGAGAGTGTGCATGACGATAAAGAGGGAATATATAGAGGTTGTTTAATATGGAAAAGGATTTCATCTTGATGTAACACACACAAAAGCACAAACAGTACTGTAGGTGACCCATACGTCAGACCGGCACATACGAGTACTTCGTGAAAGGTCAAGGCTGCGCCTCCTTTTGGGGGAAAGAAAACCATCCCATAGACTTCAACGCCTGTGTTTGGATTGTAATTTTGACAAATTTGTATGCATTCATGTCTTGTTATACAAATGTTTCTTTTATACACATGTCTAATAATTATTTTGTGACCTTGCCTGAACCTGAGCGTTCGTGATATGTTAATAAATTAAGGTTGATCGCCACCATGTCCCTCCAGTCTTCCCCCGTCCAACACAGTGGCCGGATGTTGCTTATCCAGACTTCTATACATATCTGATTGAGTCACGTTTGGCTAAGTGTTGTCCCTAAATAATCAGCCTGTTAATAGACAACTGTTTGATCTATAGGCTGAGATTTAGTTGGAGACGACAGTCTGATGCTGCTATAACGTTAATGTGTGACTGTATTACTGCAGCAGCCTCACACTTAAGCTAACGTTAGCTAGCCATGCTAGTCACCAGCATCATTTAGTGATTTATCACACCGACAGTGAATATTCACGTATCGTATGTTCTTCAAATCTGTGTGAAAGCCTCGGTTAACAGCTTTTTGTCCTTTTCTCTCCTGTGACAGCGAGTTTCTTTCCCCCAAACGGGAGCGCAGCCTCGGCGATGACGCGATGCTGGTCTGGTCTATAGCTTGTAGTCATAAAGCCCCTCTATTAAAGCTTTTTTAGGACACGTCAGGGGAACAAATCTGAGATCAGCGTTTTCTGATTTATTGATGGTGAAACCAACTACACAGCAACTCTTCAGCATAGCGTTATTATTGTTACCGGTTTGTTTAAAGTAGAAGTTTGGAGACATGTCTCAACTTCTTGTCTCTATGCTGTTACCATCAATGAGGGACACGGTATTGTTTTCCCCCAAAAGGGGGCGTGGTCATGAAAGCCTACTCTGGATGACGTATTGCCGTTCTGATGTCTGGCATCAGCATTACATCAACGTTGTTTGGCTGTGTTACAGTAAGTGGACACTCAGTGGACATCCTTTAGTCACCAGCCACACATTTTGTTTTCATTCCTGCGGCATTAAAAGTAATGTAAGACCTGCTGCTGATAAAAAGCCGGGGACACTGGGGACTTTGAAGATCTAAATAGCGTAGCTGCTGACGCACGTCTATATGAACATGTAAAAATTGTCGTTCTGCACCAACAAACAATGACGGCACATGCAAGTAATTAATTACCTGGCATGACTGCGATCTCGCCGCCCCCCTCACCACCTTACTTTACTCTGTATGCTGCGGTTGCTCTGTGCTGCTAATGTTGTTCAGTCTTGCTTTTTTTTGCCATTATGTGTTTGATTCTTGCAACCTAATTTAATTTCCACCGCTGAAAGCTTCCTAACATTGCTGTCACTTTGTGAGTAAGCAGTGGTGGCAGCAGCTCTGCTAATTTCCCTCTCTGTGGAAGCTTAAACCTTATGTTTCGTGTCTCGGTATCAACTACAGTGACGTACATGCACGCATTGAGGCAAACGCACAGTTCCACATTCATGCACAGTTCGCCAATAGCCCGAGGACAGCCTGGAGCACCTCCAATTAACAGCAGCACCCACCAAACAAAAATCGCAAACTCCTCTGTTCTGTAAATTTTGAGGGACTAAAAAGAGGCCGCTCTAAATTTTGTTCTTTGGGGGGAATATTTGCCCCAGAGCCACATGGCACAGGACACACACACACACACAAATGTAAGCACATATAATCACAACACAGATGCACACGTACTGCCACTGGGAGATGTTTGATCAGTATCTTTCCGACGACTTCTTATCTTTATTACCATCGTCATCATTCTAACCTCCGCAGTAGTGAACATCTTGCCCTGGAGAGAAAACACGCATGCATACACATGCACACGCGTGCAATTACACATGAGCAAAGAAAGACAAACACACACACACACACACTGTCTAATGGAGGGTTGAGTGTGGGTGGATGAGAAGAATGCTGGTAGGGAAGAGATAGATGGTCGGATGTAGAGACAGGGCTGAGTGATGATTATGGATGAGAGGGAAGTAAGGGGGGTGGAGAACAGTGGTAGAGAGGCGGAGAGGCAGCGGGAGCTACATGGAGTGTTGAGGAAAATATGAAAGCGGGATTAAAGGAGTGAGAGAGTTAAAGTAGGAGGGCAGGAAAGCAACGAAATGGCTGGAAGAATGACAAAGGAGAGATGAGAGCTTCTGCGTTTCCTTCATCTGAATTGGAAAGTAACAAGTGGAGGAGGGAGGAGGAAATAAAAGACTGAAGGAAATAGCCTTGAGTGGGACCGGTGATATGCTCGATGAATAATGGAAGGACAGAGGCTGCATAAGAAATTGAGATGCTAAGAGGTGGGGATGACAGGAGGGAGGTGGAGAAAAGATGAGTTGAAAGGAAATATAAAATTAAGAGAATACAAAGGGAGGGTTAACACAAAGGGATTGTTTGAAAAGATTCAAATTAGATTGACCAAAGAAAAGAAGAACAGCTCGACAGGTGAGAGAAATTTAATTAGGGTTTGGTTGTTATCAAATGGGACTGGAACTGCAAATCTAACGCCAGTCATCTCTTATTTTTGTAACAAACACCTTTTTTTTGTTCCCAGCACCTGATCCAACCAGCTGATCGATGGAGGAGGTGTGGGTGCTATTTAACCATATTCTTGCAAAATAATGGTTTCCAATGACTCTGATTGGTTAAAGGAGTAGTTAAACATTTTGGGAAATAACACTTATTCACTTCTTTCTGAGAATTAGATGAGAAGCTGGATATCAATCACTGATGTGGAAATTGGAGGTGCTGCAACACTCCCTGTTTTTTTCTGTAGATCTATTGTTTAACAATAATGTAAATAAAAAAATAAAAAAATAAATAAAATAAAAAAATATATATATATATGTATTACTTTGACAGTGTAAATACTAAAATTATTATCATAGCAATAGTAATGATCCAAAATGATGTGAAATTGCATAGATTTAAGTCAAAAACCTTCAAATTTTCTGGGGAGCACCCCCAAACTCCACCACTCACCATACCCCAACAGCTGCACAGCACCAAAGCCCTCTAAAAACCTGAAGATTTATGTAAAATATGATTAATAGCTATTAAATATAAACAATCCCGGGCATTCAAATTAAAGAAAAAACCTTGATTGCCATGCAGCATTTAGTACGACTTCATTATATAGACTGACTTTCTCTCAGCACCCCCAACTCTGACTGACTTCCAGCGTCCCTGATATCACTCTCATGTCTGTGCGTTTGAAATGGATGCAACAGCGTCTGTGACTGTGGTCGTCATTTGGACTTACTCAAGTTGAGTGAGTCGAGAAGTTGAGCTCTGTTGCAAAGTTTGAAAAGAAGTTCAACAGGCAGGTCACCTCCATGATTTGTGGAGTCTTTTTATACATGCTGGATGTACCATAGAGCAACCGGATGGCATATTAAGCTCAACTACAAAGATTCAAGCCCCCTGTTGGTATAAGTGATCCCATGTGGTCTGAAATGGCCTTGAGCAAGACACGCAGAACTCTACCAGGGGTCACTGCTACCTTTGGATACACAAACAGACTTTCCCTTGTGTGATCAATAATGAATTATGTAACATTAATGCAGCTTAGGTTATGTTGAAACTGGCAGCTCGAGTTAGATTTTTGGCACCTAGAAATCTGATAAAAGCAACGATCCAAATGGAAATCAGAATCCCCCGCTTCTTTTTTTTCCGACTCTCTCACCAGCTTCACTTAAGCTCTAAACATCATTTTCAGATACTCTTTGGCCCTGCGCTATTCCATACAACAGAGAAAAGTCTAAACTCTAAACTTCAACTGTGAAATTGACCAGATGTGACAATACAGATGATTTAATGTGCCAGTATAATCGAGCCTTTTCTGCACTTCCATCAGCAGTTAGAGGGTCCCTGCATGAGAGGTGATGGAACAGAAGCACTTAAGTTAATTAAGCAGCCTTATCTATGGTCCCTGCACTCAGGAAAAGAGACCCGTTTGAATTGACGATAGCTACGTAATTACCCTTTATCTCCTCGTAGAGGGGTTAGGAGTTCTTTAATGAAGAGCAGTTTTGTTTAAGAGAAGAACTGGAATATAAATGGCGGGCGCAGGCATGTGTGTTTGTGCACGTAGAAAAGATACGTGTCTCTCTGTGTGTGTGTGTGTGATGTGAGGGTGAATATTTTAAAATTGAATTATTACTGTCTGTTGCGATCATTGTCTTTCAGCTGGCTATAAAATTAAATTCTACGTCCTCTTACAAACCAGTCTCTCTCTCTTGCACACACGCTCCGCACACACACACACACACACACACACACACACATATTCATGTACATACTTTCCCAAAGCTTCTTATGTGATTTCATTAGCCAACTTACAGATCAGATCAGACAAAAGATTCAGCCAATGAAATGGAAACAATACCTCTGAAATATAATCCATTCGATGGCCAGCTTCAAATTGTGTGTATGAACATTGTGTGTGTGCGTGTGTGTGTGTGTGTGTGTGTGTGTTTGAGTTATTGCCTCAGATTTGGAGTGTTTACTCCGATCTTGGGAAGGGCGCCACACTCCTCTGTTGGCTTTGTAATACGGTCTTTGGCTCTTTGGTAAGAGAGCAGACTCATACATTACAAAATCCCACTTTGTACCCTCCAGCTCAGCTCCTTTAATGAAAAGACAGCTTGTGGCCTGATGAAAGTGGCCTGGCAGCAATTATGGAAAAATATGACTGTAAGCTGTTTTCAGAATCAGAATCATTTCACTATTTACCAAAAAAAACAAAACCGGGATTTTGCCCTGGTGCCATCATTGAACATTGGGGTGTTCGTGCATGTTTTGTGTGACTCATTATCGGTGATGATACAACATTAGAGTAACTGTGACTTTACACAGCACAGATATATGTTTTTGCTGTCCTCTTTCACTCCACGGTAGAAAATTGAACACTTGTAGTGCCCTGATCTAATTCTGCTCACATAAGAGTTTTAACATGCATTTCAGTTTTCTAATGTATATTTCTAATTGGAAAGAGAGATAACTGGTTGCTCTGTGTGTTCAACCGTAAGACAATATGTGTCGGGTGCTCTTGCAAAACGAGAAAAAAAATCATGACAGACAGGAAGGCACTCCAAAATACTAAAACATTGGCAACGAGGAAGGAAATATATTAAAAAGCCTTTATTGTAGCGGCTAAATCATTTTAAAAAGCTGACATGTTTCGACCACTGTAGGTCTTCGTCAGGGATTAAAACAAATAAAGTGGGTGTGGCTTCACCTATATAGTATCAACAACCAATGGGAGGCAATCACATGCTCACCGTAGTATTACAAAATATTACAAAATATCACAAAGAAATAACAGAAACAAGCAATTTATGTCCATCATCAATGAAACTACTCCTACTTTTCAATGGAGACTGCAAAACAAACATGAGAGCCTATACAGAGAGAAGAAGAATATATATAAATATTTCTTTTTCACAGAAAGCACGTAAAGTCTATATCCTCATAAAGACCAGGATACTTAAGGCATCCAATCGATGGATCCAAAATGTATAAGTATTTACTTTTTATTTCAAAAAGTATAGTAAGTATATGTCTAATGATGGACTAGATCAATAATACCCTTTTCATAATAACTTGTGCATTTAATTAAACAGTTGTGTGAAGCAATTTAAATATCTTAAAGTTTGGAACAGTTCCTCATGCGTGATGCCCATAGAATTAGAATTAGGAGTAGAACGGACATTCCCATTCAAATCAACGTAGCAGGATGGTCATATTATCATTTTATATTGACACAAATGGGCACAGCTACAGAGCGAACTAACACTAAACACGCTCCCAATACATGTTTCAGAATCAGTATCTGAATCAGCTTTATTGGCATGTACACGTGTACACTGGCATGTACAGTATGTACATGCACTGTACATGGATTTTGATGTTTTTTAGTTGCTCTCAATGTACATACAGAGAAATAGACATAGCTGAACAAGGTAAACGTACACATTTAACTTATAGGACAATAGTGCAATGGTGCGGAGTGCAAAGGGTGCTCGAATAAATATGGGATGATTAATGTAACAGGTTGCTTTATATACATGAGGTATGTGGATATGACAGTATACAGTATACTGTACAGTGTATACTGCATGCTTATATTTATATTGACAGTGATGATATTCACATGATAAAAATAATAATTTATTAAAAAATGTATAAAAATAATGAATTAAATTAAAGATCAACATTAGGTCCCCAGAGGAAGTAAAACAGTAATTAAGTTAGTAAACATAAACACAAAAGTAGCAGTCATAACTGTTAATTAGAATGTTGTATCCGATCACAGATAAACCACAAAACAACAATAACAAAACAGCTTTAAAGGGGACATAGCATGAAAAACTCACTTGCTCAGTGCTTGCGCACATACAGCAGTTCACCTCCAATGCAAAGGTATTTTTCAGGCATCGTTATAAGTCACAGTATAGAACAAGATGAAAGGTGTGTAGTTAGGCAGCTTGAAGAATGAAACTTCTGGTCCAAGGTATAATTACCAGTAAATGTCACTCTCAGAAATGTATGTCCACAATCAGGATGCACTCACACAGACAGACACAGCAGCTCTTCTGTGGTTAGCAAGATAATAAATATGTATGCAACAGGAGGAGGGGCAGAGAGAGGGAAACGTATAGGTCGGACAGAAAAACAGACATGCAGGATGAGCTAGATCAGGGTTTTAAAAGAGGAGGAAAAGTGAAAGGCTTTGATCAGCAGGGAGAGATGGAATAAAGTCACCTCTGTTCTATTACCACCCTGTTGCTGTGTGAAAGTGCACTGTGTGTCTCCACGGGGCTTTGTCACACACTGAGAGGCACAGCGGTACACACACATACGCTCCATCCACTTTTGTTCAAAGACACGTTCATCCAGGCGACTTTATGAAGCACGGGTGAGGCCGGGCTTTTTACTGGAGCCGGTTTTGGGCTAGTGATAGTTCGGGAATGATAAAGGTGAATGAGAGTTAATGGTGGAGTGGACTCTGCGATTGATTATCTCCTCCTTCTGATCATTAAAGAGTATCTCTGCAGAGAATACGCTGTGCAGAGTTTCATGAATTTTGTAATTTTAACCTCCTCCACTGCAGAAAAAAGTTTGTGGCAACATTTCAGGTTGAGGTTATAATTAAACAGAGCAGCATCTGAATCAACAGAGATCAATAACATTCACATCTGCTGTCCATATTTCTCATGTTGTCTGTAATTTGTTTTCTTATGCACTTCTCCCCGCTGCATGTCAATCTGTCCTTATGCTCAGGCACTAACATTATAAACTGCTCAGGTTATGGATTCACGAGAACCGATAATTCGGTACCAAGTCGATGCCAAAATTCTGAAAAAGTAATGGATGATTTTTCTACAATACTGTCCGGCCTCAAGACTAACGGTGTCACGTTATTCCAGGGACGATAGAAAATGTGTTTAGGACACAGTAAACTCACTATCGACGCGTCCACGGGATGCACCCTATTATTTCTCTCATCATGCTACATTGTAAACAACAAATCCGTGTTGAGCTCCGTGCAGGACCGGATGTTAACTAACTCTCGTTCTGCCAATTTCAAAACGCGAGGTGCCATTGATTACATTATGATGCGCTTACGCTCTATTCAGTAAAAATGATCATAATCGTATTTTAGTTTTTTCTTCGTCAAAATATATTTTTTGAACTGTCATGAATACTTTCACACAGAATGCAAATATTACGCTGCGGAAAAGTGAAATTTTTTTTCCGTAACGAGGTTGATTTTTCTGAGTTTTCCAACCGCAAATAAAAGCATCAACCGATCACTTTGTGTGGAACGGGTTGAGTTGCGCCCATATTTATGAGGATTATAAAACAACAACTCAAGTTTGCCGAACCAAGACGGCAAACTTTATTACTCCTTTCAACCTTGACGAAAGGCAGCGCATACGAGATCCACTCCTTCTGTTCTTACCTTTCACAATAAAAGCCCTAGACATATATTCACAGGCGAGTGCCGTTAATTCACATTTTCATCTTGTTTATTTGTCACGCCCCCCATTTGTAAAGGCCTTAACAAGAGAAAAGACTTCAAGGATTAGGACTAACTGCTTAGTTTGGCAAGTACACGCCTGGTTAACTATCCCATCTACGATAAAGAGCCGCGCACAGCTGCTTCTCTAATTTTTCTATAGGGAGCATCCAGGACTGTGATACTGTACCAAATAAACTGGCAACTGAGTGTAGGTGAGTGTTTGTGCAAAATTGGCCTATTTCTTGCTCAAACAAGTTGAGAGAGGAGGCAAAAATGTGCAGCTCTGTGAGGTACAATAGTGTATGTGGTCTCTGCTCAAAATCATCTGTTCATAAATGGTTTGTTCAGGTCTGGCAGGTATCGAGGTTTCATGTTAACGGTGATTTTGGTTTGTTAATCAGTCAGTCGGCCCACCACGTTGGTCCAGACTGAAATATCTTAACAAATATTGAATGGATTACCATCAAACTTTGTACAGACTTTCATGTTGTTCAGGCTGATCCCCCGACTTTTCACCCAGCGCCATCATCAGTTGTAATATTCTCCTTTCTTTAGAATGAGCGATACGGCCTCACAGAGCCGCTAACGTGGCCGAAGAACCTTAGTTTAATAATTTGTGTACATGAATTAGTATTCCTACTTTGTGTTATAGATGAATAATTTGTACCCTCGAATGTTTTCATTCTTGTACATGATTTGTGTCTCCAAATGTTGCACATTTGTACATGCTGTGCAAGCTGTTGGCTGAGCAGTGCTTCCCAACCTGGAGGTCAAGACTCTGCAAGTGGTCGCAAGATAAATTCAATTGGGTCACAACATGATAAACAAGATGGGAAAAAGATGAAAACATATTTCTGCTGCACAAAATTATGTCTTTACTTTTCTCTTGTGGCATACTGAAGAGATTTGCCTCTTCCAAGACTACATTTATAACGTGCAATCATGCCATTTCTGTGTGTGAAAATGCTGCACTGTCCTTGGTAATGCGGTTCTGCAGTGTTGTAGTGTTGTGGCTTGTTGAGCTACAAGGCAGTGGATCAGTAGACGGTGATGAATCAGCTAATCAGAGATCAATAGCTCTTGACAGCTACTCTACAAATCAAAGGGGAACTCCATGTGCTCCATGTTTTTTTGTTTTAGCAGAACTTGTTAATGTTTCAACAGTAATCCATAAACGAGGTATGACATGGTGCCTCCAGCAACGGTGAAAAAAACAAATCAGCTTACGTGACAAAAATGCACACGCAGAACACACACACACTCTCAGACTGTGAGGTTAAAGCAGGACGGTGTGTCGTGATCTACCCTGCACCCTCATTAACAAACACACACACATACACACACGCAGTGACGTACACATTTGAAATTAACCATAGCAGCTACAAACACCTGCGTTACACTACACCACTGTTTGTCTACGCAGACACAAATGTCTCATTAAAATGACAGCTCTCTCTCTCTTGCTCTTGCTTTGTGTGTGTTTGTGAAAGACTGTGTGCGTGTGCGTGTGTTTGTGTGTGTGTGTTCTACATTAGACTCTCCATCACTCTTTACAGAATTATAATAGCAAAGTTATATATAGCAACTAGGGCTGTCAGTCGATTAAAATATTTAATCGTGATTAATCACGCAAATGAATCCCAAATTAATCGCACATTTTTTATCTGTTCAAAATGTACCTTAAAGGGAGATTTGTCAAGTATTTAATACTCTTATCAACATGGGAGTGGACAAATATGCTGCTTTATGGAAATTATGTATAAATGTATTACTGGAAATCAATTAACAACACAAAACAATGACAAATATTGTCCAGAAACCCTCACAGGTACTGCATTTAGCATAAAAAATATGCTCAAATCATAACATGGCAAACTGCAGCCCAACTGGAAACAACAGCTGTCAGTGTGTCAGTGTGCTGACTTGACTATGACTTGCATGTGATTATCATAAAGTGGGCATGTCTTTAAAGGGGAGACTCATGGGTACCTATAGAACCCATTTTCATTCACATATCTTGAGGTCAGAGGTCAAGGGACCCCTTTGAAAATTGCCTTGCCAGATTTTCCCCGCCAATATTTAGCATAAGTTTTGAACATTATTTAGGCTCCTTCGCGTACAAGCTAGTATGACCTTGATACCAATGGATTCTTTAGTTTTTTTAGTTCCAGATGATACCAGTATCTTCACTCTAACTTTCAAACGGAGCCCACTACAAGCTAAAGTTGCAAGTTGTGTTAATGCGTTAAAGAAATTAGTGGCGTTAAAACAAATTTGTGTAAACAAGTTTGACAACCCTAATATATATAACCACTTTATAATGGCAAAATGTAATCATGAAATTATCTACAAATCAAACAATGTACTGTATACGCGTCAGGTTTTGGTAAATCAGATAAATTATAGGCCTACTAACCAGGTTGACTGATAAAAAAAAAAGTGGTGTTTCTCAGGTCCACTGCTCGTCTTCAGGTCATGACATGAGGTGATACATTTTGCTGCATTTCCCCAAGTAAATATGTGAGTTTCTCCACAGTATGTATGTTATGTTTTCAAATTCAGGGTATATGTTTGTTATATTAGGAAAGTGTTCATTTCTCAGAGCCTGGTATTTGGGGCATGAGGTGAGGAAATGTAGTTCTCTTGTTCCACTGGGAGCACTGGGAGTCTCTGCTCCTCTGGCAGCCAGCTCTGTCTAGGCCGACCTTTCTCCAGAGCTATAGCAGGCTGTGCTCGCTGTTCATAGTCAAGGCTTTTCTTAATTTATGATTTTCTACTGTGGTCAGATCATTTGCTAATGTAAAGTATCTTTTTAGGGTCAGTTATCATTTTAATTTACTGTGTTGTAGTTGTTACCTTCCAATATGTGAAATAGTTTTATATTTGTTGTTTGATAATTTGGTTTGGTTTGGTTGGAGATGTGATCCCTGTCTCTCTCTATCTCACCCATCTATCTCTCACTCCATTCTTCCACTTGTGTTTTTCTGCTGCTCCTTTTGGTATTTGCTCCCAAAATCCTTTACTGGGGGATTTCATCTTTTTTTACACTCTAACAAGAACATGAGATGACACAAAAATACGAATGGAAAGATGTATAGTAAATCTGACTCTATCTGTCTTGCCTTTCTCGCTCTATACTCCAAGTGTAAAGAGTGTATTTATCAGTATGTGTTTCTGCAAGTGTGTGTGTGTGTGTGCGTGTGTGTGCGTGTGCGTGTTACAGCAGAGAGTACAATGCTACAAAAACAGAGAAGATTGAAAGGGGATGATGTAAACTAATCTCTGTCAGCAGGCCACGTCTCCCTGGAGGCAAGAAGTTCATTTCACACATACTCAGTCTGAACACACACACAAGCACACACAAGCACACACAAGCACACACAAGCACACACATACATAGCGTAAAACACAAAAAGCTTTTCATTACTTCAAACAGAAGATATCCTTAATAGCTAAATGGAAAAACAAAGATAGAGACCCGGTGTGTGTGTGTGTGTGTGTGTGTGTGTGTGTGTGTGTGTGTGTGTGTGTGTGTGTGTGTGTGTGTGTGAGAACAAACATGTGAAGTGAGTGAAGAATGTTCCTATAAGTACATCTTGATGAAACATTAGGAAGCATGTATTATATTACTGTTTTCCAGAGTGTTTTTCCTCATTTTTCATTGAAGAAAAAGAGACAAAGAGAGAATAAAATGCCGTTGATGATGATGGCCCTTAAAAATGTACTTGATGTCAATTATGTAAAACAGTAATTCACAATGTTTTGCATTTTCACCACAGAGATGATTTTCAGATTCTTACATTTAGACATTTTTTTCACGGCCTGAGGAGGTAAAAACTATCTCACATTTCTCAAGAGAGAAAAAAATCAATATAGTTTTGTGTAGCAGAACTAAAAGTTTTTTTCTTCTTTTGTATCGTGTTAATCATCTTGCGACCCTTCAAATTTATCTTGTGGCAACCCTGTCTTCTTAAAAATAAGTTTATATACTACAAATAGTCAAATACATTTGAGAGAAACGCAATGCCGTCTGGATTACATGTTTTTTTTTATCATCATAATGAAGAAATGTGCAAATTATGAATGAAAAAACATTAAATTACTTTTTAAAATAAAAATAAAGCTCGGGATAAATTATACATTTCTGAACAAAAATAATTTGATTTGTAATTTGATTTATGTTAAAGGTCACTTTGAACAATTAAATAACAATAATGTAGAAAAACAAACATTTTAAATTTGGGACGGTCCACATTCATTTCGAAAGGGTGAAAAAAGTTCATTTAGAGCCCTGCCCCCATCCCACAGGACTACAAAAACCCTTCCCTACAAAGAGATATTATGGTTCATACATTTATACAAAACTGCTTTACAGTAATGGTAGTGACCAAAAAAATGTATGCTGAAAATACCATTCCTTAAAATGTGGTACTGATCCAAATTGGACCACATCATAACAGCAAATCAGGTGCAAAAGTGTTACCATGACAACACACTAACTCCACCAAGGCAGCACCTTTGCAAATCATCCACACAATGACCAACACCAACTTTATTTTTATCGTCATTTTCTTTTCTTTTTTTTTTTGTACTTTATTTTTTCCCTTTTTTCAAGGTTATTTTCATATATGCAATTTACAGTTCGTTATTACAATAGTTTATAAATGAATAAATAGTTTACTTTTATCGTCATTTTCGGGCAAAACCAATGGGTTGACATGGGCGACATTATACTTATCCAGGAAGACTCTTTAGATTGACACCCGTAATGGATTACATCTTATTGGCACATACGTGTAGTCCTTTTTGTTCCAGTATTTTATTTATTGATCATATTTCATTGACAATTGCAGCCCAGTCGTCCTTTGACGGAGAGTTTTGTTGCAGCTATTTCTGTGTAATGGCTTTCTTGGTGGCAGCCCAGAGTATTTTAGAGAGGTATTCATCCTGAGTCATGAATTTCTCTGGGATTTTGTCCAGGTATAAAGTGACAAAAGAGCAATCAACTTGTATTCCAGAAAGTTGCATTATTTCTTTTGCAATCTCTTGCCAGTATTGGAAAGAGCAAGCCCAGAAAATATGAAAATGTTCACCTATTTTTTTTATACTACAATGCATCCAGCTTTCATTCTATCCCTAATAACCTCTTTGAGTACATTTAAATGTCGGAGTCACAAGATATCGCATTACTGTATGTGGAGCTTGGCTTGGCTTTCCCATAAATCATTCCAGTCATCTTCAGATATTTCCAGGCCTGATTCCCTCTCCCATTTCTGTTCAACATAAACCATCAAGTAATTTGGAGTTTTGTATTCTATTGTATCTGCGTGACATTACTGTAGATGTGTGTTGTCTTTAATCTTATGCATCAATGGCTGTATTTGGCCAGGTTAGGTTCACTATCCTCCGTTTGTTTACACAAGTAGTCTCTAACCTGGAGATATCCAAGGAAATCTTTCTTCTCAATGTTATATGTATTTGAAAGGTCTTTAATCTGAGCCATTATCACTAATTATAGTGCAGTGAGCTGCCAAGCCTTAATATAACCAATGCCTAAACCGCATATCAACACCAGAGGGCTTAAACTCTGCATCGAATGCCGCTTATTTCGGTACTCTTGCATGCTTGTCAAGGTGAAACGTCTTAAACCATACCCTAAAGGCTACTTTGTTTCCCTAGATAATAATCCATGAGGTGAACAAGTTGCAAATTGATGATTTGACCGATGAATGATTCTAGGCACTCAAAGTTCACAGACAACGATTAAGATTGCTCCAAATTGTAATTTGCATAAACAAATGTGTAGTATATAAACGTTTTTTCTAGGAGACAGGGTTGTTTGTGACCACTGGAGGGGTCCTTTCTAATTGACTTGTGGAGCTGGACAGCAGACTCCAGATCAGCTCTGACTCGTTGTTTTCCTCCGGTCTGTGAAATCTTGCAGACGCCATTAGGAGCACCGGAGGACACAGAGGCACATGATTTTTTTCAGATTACCTGTCTCATGCACTACTGTCAGGATATAGTGAGCGTTTTATAAAAAATATGTTTTTTTAAATGATATTTGCTCCATTTCTACCTACTGCAGCTTTAAAGGGAGATTTGTCAAGTATTTAATACTCTTATCAACATGGGAGTGGGAAAATATGCTGCTTTATGCCAATCTATGTATATATTTATTATTGGAAATGAATTAACAACACAAAACAATGACGAATATTGTCCAGAAACCCTCACAGGTACTGCATTTAGCATCAAAAATATGCTCAAATCATAACATGTCAAACTGCAGCCCAACAGGCAACAACAGCTGTCAGTGTGTCAGTGTGCTGACTTGACTATGACTTGCCCCAAACTGCATGTGATTATCATAAAGTGAGCATGTCTGTAAAGGGGAGACTCGTGGGTACCCATTTTCATTCACATATCTTGAGGTCAGAGGTCAAGGGACCTCTTTGAAATTAGCCATGACAGTTTTTCCTCATCAAAATTTAGCATAAGTTTGGAGAGTTATTTAACCTCCTTTGCAACAAGCAAGTATGACTTGGAATCCAATGGGTTTGCTAGTTTAATATGATACCAGTATCTTCACTCTAGCTTTAAAACTGAGCCTGCTACAACCTAAAAACTGCAAGTTGCGTTAATAAAATTAGTTGCGTTAAAACAAATTTTCATTCACGTGTTATTATTGCGTTAACTTTGACAGTCCTAATTATTTTACTCTACATATCAGACCAAATATAATACATTATCATGCTAGCATGAACCCTGCAGCCTCACAATGTTACACAAACTCACACGTCCTCTCCTTGCCTTGTGTCAGTGGCTCTTAATCCTGTGCCCCGTTTCATTAATCATCTTAACATGCCCCTCCATCACTTCCCCCTCGGCACTTTGTAATACATACAGTAGCATCATATATCATACCCACATGCAGGGCAGAGAAGTGGGGTCCAAAGGCGGAGGAGAAAGCTTGAAACAGAATACAGTTAGTTACACTTAAGCAGGCCTAATGATCAATGATGACATGATGAAAATGACACGGTCGGTGAGTAAAGTAACGATGTAGAAGAGGCTAATATTGAATATTGCAAATATTGTCTGTTACTTAAATTACTCTTAAACATTTTTTTTCTTTCATGGCGGGCCACAAAAAATAGTAAATAACAACAATGTATTGAGTTCTATTGACTGGTGACAAATTAAAGGAAAGGTCTGAATAAATGGATGTGCTTTTACTAGCATGGTTTGGGTCACTGCAAATCAATACAAAGATATTTTGAGTGATCCTTTTTATTCTATGATTAAACATTTCAATCATCCTCCTGGATTGTAAATCACCCTTTCACAGGACACAAGGGGACACTAAATGCTGAGGTTGAAAATTATGTGAATCATATTCTATAGCCTTCAGAGTCACCAGCTCTCAAACAGTCTGAACACCTTCCATACCATAATCAAAACACCAAATAAGGGATTGTCTCTGAGAGGAATGGTGCTCCTCCCTCCAGTACAGCTCCATAGACTATTAATGCACAGACTTCGCCTTACTAAGACACTTTATGTGGTGTTTTCCTTGAAACCCTCACCCATCTATGCTTCCTAAGTCCACGTTGCTGTTTATTCACTCCCTCACTTCTTGAGTTTAGGGATGCATCGATCAAACTTTTTTTCCCTAATACTGATTGTGTTTCCTCGGGCTATCTGTCAATACCGAGTACAGATCCAATACCATTGGTCTCTTTTCCCCAATTTTAACATCTTTAAACATCACTGTGCACAACTCATTGGCATTGTTTTCATTTAAAGGGGACATATCATGAAAAACTCACTTGTTCAGTGCTTGTGTTCATACATTTGGGTATCTGGAGTGTCTACCAACCCACAAACTGTGAAATAAAACAACCCAGTCAGTGTTTTGTCGGCTGCCTGGATCAGAAAATATGTGATTCAACAAGCCGTTCAAATTTGGCTCCCCTTCTTATGTCACATGGAGGCTCATTAGAATATATCACCCACAGCTTGAGAACCACCTTTGCAAAGTGGCACCATATTTTTCTCACAAGCCAATCAGAGCAGAGTGGGCTTTTTCGGGAGAGGGTCTTTAAGAAACAGGCGCTATTATGAAGCATTTTAGACAGAGTGTGAATACAGGTATATTCAGACAGACAGTATGAGAAAAATAATGTGTTTTTGAACATTAAAGCATGTAAACATGTTCTAGTGGAAACCCAAAATACAAGTATGAACCTCAAAATGAGCCTGATATGTCCCCTTTAAGGTAACATGAGCCCAGCGTGAGTCGATGGCCGATCATAACTGAGTGAAATTGAATTTTGACAAATGGATGTGACAAAGCAACTGTATTTAATGTGGATGTGTCCCATCATGTCATGGACGATACCCAATTTGCTTAATAAGCTCAACCCAGAGACTCTTTTTGTCGTTATGCAATCAGTGAAATCACAGCTGTTCATTTTCTGCCGAACTCCAGACAAGTCACCGTGCAACTTTTGAGATCTTAATCTCTTCTGCTTTCATGCATACTTTTTTTTTTGGACCTTTGCCTTTAGTTACACAACACATCACAGAGAGCATGTTGAGAAAGAGCTACAGGCCTTCTTCCCAGCAAACATTTTGACTTCAGGCATAATATTGGTATCGTCATTGTAGGACCCTGAGTCATAAATCTTCTTATTCACACCTGTGACTTTCCTACTTATTGAGGACAGAACCTGCCAAAGTAAAATCAATTAATCGATAAATAAATGACTAAATAAATATGTCATTAAAGCGAGGGTAGGCAGAATATTTTTGGCATCACTGGGCAAAAATACCATAATAACCTTTCAGCATATTGTAATTCAAGTGTTCTGAGAGAAAAATAGACTTCTGCACCTCCTCATGGCTCTGTTTTCAGGCTTTAAAAAATCTAGCCCGTGACGGGAGACTGAAGCCAATCACAGGTCATTTCAGAGAGAGAGAGTGTTCCTATTGGCTGTTCATTCAACGGAGGCAGCTGTCAATCACTCATAAACTACTGTCAAACGGTCAAACTAGGCAGCGCTGATCAAATATGAATCATTATTCTGTTACTGTAATGCCTAATTCTCGCCTCAAATGTTTTCAGAAACATCTTGTAGTGCACTGTTTAACTGTAAAATGAGAAAGTTTGCTCTGGCTGGTGGGTGGTGCTTGGTATTTCCTCAACATGGCTGCTGGGTCACAAAGTTTCTCATTTTACAGCTAAACAGTACACTACAAGATGTTTCTGAAAACATTTGAGGCGAGGAAAAGCCATTACAGTACAGTAAGAATATTCATATTTGATCAGCGCTGCCTAGTTTGATCAGAGTTTGCGAGTGATTGACAGCTGCTCAGAGACGGCTCTGATTGGTTGTTTTCCTCCGGTCTGTGAAATTTTGCAGATGCCATTAGCAGCACTGGAGGACACAGAGGCACATGATTTTTTTTCAGATTATCGGTCTCATGCACTACTATCAGGATATAGCGTTTTATAAAAATAACATTATTGCTTAATTTCTACCCACTGCAGCTTTAAATGTAGCAAAAATAGTATTAAAAATAAATATAGCCATTACTTAATTGATTAAATGTGACATAAATTGATATTTCTGTTTTAATATGCTTCTTTATTTATCTTTGTGTTAATTCCCTTATTTATTTACTGTTCTGTTTAATATACCTTTTTATTTATCTATTTATTTATTTTGTTGAATTTTATATTTATTTATTTATTTTTTATTTATTTTTTATTTTTGTATTTATTTTTTATTTTGGCAGGTTTCGTCCTCCATACCTACTGCAATATTTCCACTATGAAAAAGGCCTATGGTGTGATGGAACAGCATCTATAATGGCTGCATGGATTCTGTAGAGAGGAAGTGAACACGTTGATGCTTAAGTGGCTACTTAAATGAGCTGCTGGTCCTCTAGTTCCACATCTCTCTTTGTTTCTTCTTCTACCAACAATCTAACTGCATCACAGGTGTAAATGAGTCTCTGATTGGACGGCTAGAATGAAGACCAGCTGGGTCTTTGATCCTCGTTTGAAGCCTGTAACCTGTTAGGAGAGCGAGACACGTTGAATGCAGAAGCGAGTATAAAGAGGGTGAAAGGGAGAGAATGATGTATAGTGAGATAAAGTGTTTTCAATTGAATTACTTCTCCACCAGTGCAGCTGAGACTACTCTCACACACACACACACACACACGCACTCACACTCATGCCACTCTCCAGCTGCACGTTAAACCTAAATGCTTGTAAAAACCAAAGCCAATCAGATCTCCTCCTGGGTGAGAGGGCAGGTGTTCAGCTGCGGTTGGCAGCTAATTTGGATGTGTGTTCACAAATGTGTGTGTGTGAATAATAAAGTGTGAGGTTGTGTGTGAAATCCACTTCAGCTGTCAGCCAGCCAGCCATCCCACGCATGGTGATCTTTCAGGGTCAGGTCATCCTCCGAGTACGGGCTCTGATTGGTTCCTGTGACCTGGTTGTGCGGTGTTAACCCAACACACACACACACACTTGTTCACATTCCCTAGAGGCTGGTTGTCCCTACAATGTGACGGTGTTAACAGTTCTTTATCCCAAAGTTATGATTAATACATGTAGCCACAAAACACGCACACATGATCTCTCCATATGCACCCAGAATTTTAAAACTTTGTTTTAAGGAGACACTTTTCAACAGAGATGGATGGAGGATTGGCCGGCCTGAGGGGGGCAGTGTGGCTCTGTGGTCCAATGGGAGACAAGAGGTAGAGGAGATAAGAGATAAAGATGTCCCCACCTTGTAAAGTTACCCCTTTTTTCCTCACACAGCTTTGCTTCCTGCACATCTTGAGAGTAGGACCCATGTGTCACTCTCATCTTTTCATTCCCTTTTTTCGTCAAGATCTCATAAGCTCTCATCTCAGAGTACAGTGAAGAGAGATAGATCCCAAATATAACTTATTGTGCATTCAAGGATTTTGGTTAAGCAGAAAGAATAATAAAAAGTTCTGTTCAGATAGATGCATCATGCTTCGATGACAGAATGAAATGCAGCAAGTGTTTAGTGAATCTAATAGAATGCTTTACAGAATAATAACATATAATAAAATATGCCCCTCATAACCATCTCATGTCGAGATGTTTTTCAATGCGCCCTCTTGCATATGCCACGTATCGGCAGCTCGGATATAACTGAAAACTGTCTCTTTCCTTGTTGATCTGTATTGCTCACTTTGTTGGGTCTTTGACATGTGCTCAACTCCCAGCTGATTTATTTCTGACAACTGCCAGTGAAGGCAGCATGTGTGTGTGTGTGTTTCAGCAGAGCGAGTAGGAGACACATAGAGGGCAGAAACAGGAGACAAGGTGCTGTGATGTGTGCATCTGTGACAGATGTGCATGTAGGAAGCATGTCAAGGGGTGCACATGCACCAGTGACCAGCTCAGCCAGGTGCATGCATGTTCAGTGTAAATATGTGTGTGTGTCAGTTGGTGTGTGGTGTAACCCTGAAGTCATTCCTTCATGCATGACGGACAAAAAAGTGCACACATTCCTCATTGTCTCCTCACACACACATACAAGTGTTGGATTAAAAGAAGAGTCGTATCATATTTGGGGAAATGCACTTATTTGCTTTCTGGTGGAGATTTAGATAAGATCAATACCACGTCTGTGTGGTAAATATGAAGGTTAGCTTAGCTTAACACAAACACTGGAAACAGCTAGCCTGTCCCTGTCCAATGGTAATGAAATAGCCTACCAGCACCTCTAAAACTCACTGATGAACAGGTTACATGTTTAACCCATTTGTGCCCAAAGACTATATTTAGTATGATAAGGAAAAATGACACAACATTTGTTGTGATTGGTCAAAAGTCTTGAAATTTGGTATGGACATACTTTGGGCACGTATCTAACAGTACAACTTTGAATTTTTTTTGATCACATTAAAAATCACACTTTTATCAATGGTCAAAGTCGGGATTTTTGAAAAATTAGGAAAAACGCTAACATTGCGTTTATCCAATGTGACATATTTTTTTTACAATGCATAGGTGTGTATAGCTTTGATATTCAACTTGTTAGGAGTTTATAGATACCAAATACTTGATTGTGTTACTTATAGTTTCTGAGATACAGACATTTTCTTATCATATATGTAATCTTTGGACACGTGGGTTTTTTCCAAAAATGGTAGAAAATGCCCTAGAATAAGCAGTAAACATGTAGGGATTTTTTTTTTTTATTTTCAGTACACACATCTGAAGGACTCCTATCTACATATTCCATATAAATTAAAGTCGCACAGAACTACTAGAAGTCATACAGGAGGTGAAAACATTTGCTTGAGGAATCATTCTCTGTTACTTTCAATGGTTTTCAATGCACTTTTAGGAAGTATGTCTGTTTGCTTCTATTAAACCTCAGAACTCGCTTCTTTAAGATAACTACTGACTCTCAAATACATATAGGAACCGCCTCTCTCTCTCTCTCTCTCTCTCTCTCTCTATCTCTCTCTCTCTCTATATATATATATATCTCTCTCACTCTCATACACACACACACACACACACACACAAATGCACAATTAAGAGAAACGTGCATTAACCTATAGCACTGAGAAACTGTATTTACTAATTTAGAGTTTGAAGTAGGTCTTCAACTTTTAACCTATTGATCTGCTGGGGTCTCACAACTCGGGTCAGAGGACAGATGGAGAGAAAATGTCTGACAAGAAAAAGTACAATGTACAGCAGGTAATTGAACTATTTCAATCAGAAGATGGGATGGATATAGTAGAAATATCCATTGAACTGCCTGACAGTGAGAGTGGAGACGGTGCAGAGGATAGTTGTGATGAGGAATTTGGGACAGTTGACAATATATATCAGGTGGATACTGTTGTTGAACTGATTTGTGAATTATGAAACATGGATTCAGCGCATGTGCACACATTCTAAGCACATTTGTGCTTAGTCAAGCCCAGAGAACATTTTCACCAAAGGAAATTTCAAATTTCAGTCGTGAGCACAAATTAATTGGCACAAAAATCAACCTGTTAAAAGGACAATTCGCCATTTTACTGTGAGTTATGTACTGGATAATTTCTTGGCTGGGACCAATAACTTCCCGCAGTCACCGCTGGTTGCCTGGCAACTGCTCAAAGCCAAAAAATAGTCTGGCACATAACCCCCCCTTAAACTGCAAATTGCCGTTTTTACACTTTGGTTTTTGTACGGAATAAACAAACAAGACATAATATGTTAATTAGTGAGCTTTAGAGGAGGTAGTAGGGGGATTTTGGAACTGTTGGACGGAGACAGGCTAGCGGTTTCCCTGTTTCCAGCGTCGGTGCAAAGCTAAGCTAAGCGGCTGCTCACATTGGCTTCATATTCACTGTACAGACATGATCAGCAATCCTCTCTTTTAACTCTGCCAGAAAGTGAGTTAAAATGTCAAAGTATTCCTTTAAGTGTAGACAAACACACACACATTCTCTTCCAACGCTGTTTGCAGTCTATCATAGACGTTAGTAGACACCGTATTTAAATTAAAGTATGTTTTCTTTCTGTCATTCTGTGAAACCAAATTTTTTTCATGTGCAAACAGAAGTTGTTCTTTATTAGTTAGAGCAATAACTTTTTGAAATCTTATTTTAGTGATAAAGTTTTATAATAATAGTTACAGGTTGGTATTTTTTTGGCTGCCTCACTCTTGCTAATAACCTCACTGGAAGCCGTCAGCTTCTGTTAGCATTCAAATATCCATATCGATCAGATGTAAAACTTGATACTGGGGTGTCTCAGAGCTCTAGTTTGTGTGGCAACGTATTGACTGGAGCCAAACAAAAAATGAAGCAATATAATGATCCGGCCTCAGGAACGCGTGCCCTGCACAGTAATTAACACTAAGCAAATTAATAGCTGTGAAACTGATGGGCCTGGATCAGCTATTAAAGGTCAGGACACTGAGGAACTTTCTGTCTGATCCCAGTTATCTCTGTTCTGAATTCAAAATCCTCATTTTTATAAACCCAAAAACAACTAAACTGCTCTGATCTGACCTTAGAAAAAGTTTTCCTTATTCTTCCTCATCGATAGCGACAATTTATTCCTGACACAAGGACACATTTTGTCTTTGTGGTATTGTATTGTGTTTCTATTCCGAGGTGTTTTTTGATGTGTATTCCTCTGCAAGCACCCTACAGCGAGGATGAAGCCGGTAAAGGTATTTTTAAATCACGAAAGGAACGCTTACATGCTTCAGTTTTCACACCTCACCTCACACTTTATATGTTGCATCATGCTCATTAAGCATGTGCCTGTCTGTGCACACGTGTGCCATATGTTATGCTGCTTAAAAACTATATAAAAGTTTTAATATCATCACGTAAGACAAATGTATCAGAGATAAGAGGGGAGGAGCAAGACATGTAAGGAATAAAATGGGGAAAAATTAAGAGTTTTCTATGATTGTCATCCCCATACTTGGCAACCTTGAAATTTTTTCCAAACCAAAGCGGGGTGGGGGTTTATTTTGTCCCCCAGAAAAAAATGTGAGTTTCAGAGGCTTTGTTTCCTGCATTCTGGTGACTTTTAAAGAATGAAAATAAATAAATAATAAATACACTGCAACATGCATTTTTGGTTAAATAGGCATAGTTTTAATTTTACTTTAAATTCTCAGGAAATAAAACTGAATAATTCACCCCTCTGGCGTGAACTTGTGTGATTCTGTGGTATAAACAAGCTGATATTAAGCATTTTTCATTCATTCATTTCCTTCATTTTTTGACCTTACTTTAGTATTTCTTTCTCTTGGTACTCTCCATTTTTCTCTTCTCTCACTCACTGAAGGCCACAGACACAATGTGACAATGGCTTGTGGCCCACCACGACGGCTTCGGTGTGATGGTATGTGTCCACAGCCTCCGTCCTTTCCCTGCTTCACATTCATTATCTATGTAAGTAGCCGTGCAATGCATTCTGGTAGCGTGGCAGCGCGATTCAAGAGATGGGCGGTCACATTGGCTGCTCCTCATTTGCATAAAATTGAAGCCTATGCTACTTTATGCAAATCACGAGTGTCCGACGCAACTCGCCACCTCTGGAAACTCTTGAGAAACATTTAAACAAAGCGTTATCGATCAACGCAAAAAATAAATACAGATTTAGCAACTGCATGGCTTATTTCTCGCATAAAATGTTTTCAGAAACACATTTCGTTGAATTATTTTCGTAATATAAGATTAAAAAGTTTCCAAACGAGCCGACCTGTTGGTTCCGATTTGAAAGCTGGGAGCAGCAGCCCACGAGGGAAAGAGTGTCCAATCAGGTGCTTAGTGCCTTGTGTCTAGTGGCAGCCCATCAAGCGTCCAATGCTGGGAAACTTGGCGATCCCTTGCAATAAAAAATGCTGCTGTGGACATGTACCATAATGCTGTGATGTTTGGCAAGCGCAGCTCAAACCGCGCTGTGGTGTCGCGAGAAGCTCTCCTCCGCAGGGAAAAGATATTTTGTGTCACTCTATTGCTGTCCGGGTGGAAACATATGGCTTATACACGCTATACAGTACCAGAAACAGGTTGAGATAACGAAAAGGAAAAAAAGGTGTGAAAAATTGCCAGAAATCGGGAGAAGTACGGGAGAATTGGGCACTGAAAAACGGTAGTCTCTCGGAAAATTGGGAGGGTTGGCAAGTGTGGTCATCCCTACAGGAAGGAGGAAAATGTATATATGGTGAAGGGTTGGAATTGGTTGTAGGAGAAGAAAGTGGGTTTGGATAAGGATGAGTAAAGAGCAGCAAGAAGAGAGAGATGAAAAAATGAGAGCTTGTGGTGTGTTTCCCTCCGGGCATGGCATCAGTTGTTTGTGAGATCACCGTCCACACCCTGTAGACTGGAAGGGCCGGGAGTGAGTGCCTTTGGGCGTCCCAGTGTGTAAATGTGTGCAGGAACACAGGCCTATTTATGCAAGTACAGGCATGAACACACATTAAAGTGGTTGTTTATGTTTTTGAATCATCTCCTTTTACTTTTGGAGCAGTTTGAGCCCTGTTTCTTTGTTCCCCTCATGTTTGCTTTCCTTTTATGTGTTGGTTATAATGTACAGTGTGCCTCCTCTTCCACAGTGTGATGCTGGATAATTGTGTGTGATTACAGGTGCTCATGGGAAGAGCTTCAGAGCGCCATCCCTGAAGTCCGCTCCGCAGCTCTTGGGGACAAGCTGCGAGGGCACGGACACACGAGGAGCTGGCCAGCGTGAGACAAGGCGGAGCTCCAGATCAACTGTCCGCTTTGTTGCTGCAGGGATGACACACGGCAGGAGCTAAGAGATCAAGCATACACAAACACACAAAGTAAGTAAAACAAACAAAACAAATCATAGACCCACAGACTCATCCACTGGCGAGCAGCTGGAGCCTTTCGTTTTGTATTTCTCTCTGCCCAGTCCACACAATGACCCTGAAATCATTGGTTATATTTTTCTTTTCTTACCTCAATAGTCTCGGTCTTTCTGCTTTCTTACTTACTTTTCTTCATTCTCCTTCCATAAAAGGGCCATGAAAGCCTAGACTGGGATTTTCACACCCCCTTCTCTCTGCTTGACTCACTAAAAAGTGATCCCTCTCCACGCCGATCCTCCCTTTCTCCCACTGGTGTTACACTTATCCCCGAATCCCTCCCTGTCTCTTTGAATCCGCTACAGGTGTGACCTAACTCCTTACAATTCCCTCTTCATTCCCTTACTCGCTCCCTTTTTTTCACATGAAAGGCTTCCCGCTACCCTCGGCTCACCCCCGTTCCTGCTCTTTCTTCTCGGTGCACCCTCGCCCTCTCTTTTAGCCCCAGGAGATAGCTTGGATAACAGGTGGAGCCACTGGTTTTGGGGGATCAGGTTTCCATCTGCCTGAAATGCAAGAATGCAGCTTCACCCTGGGCTACAATGAAGCCAAACAATAAACCACAAAGTCTCACACACAAACACAAAGAGAGTCCCACAAACCATCCAGCGAAGCCATTGTAAGCGTGTTCGATTAGAAAAGTGGACTTCTATTCATTCCGTTTAGTAGCTTTTAATGTCGTGTCTTTCTCTATAATTTTTTTTCTGCATACTATCGAGGTCAGGAAAGAGACAGGATAATTCCTGTGCACAAATGCATGCAATAGCACCATGCTCGCAATGAGCTCCGCGTGGCCTTGACATCACACCATGGCGACAACCAAAGCCTCGACACAGAGACGTCATATTGTCCCTTTATGTTTCTATACGCAACAGAGGTTATATGTGGTATTGATGGGGACTGCGCACTCTGACTAGGTGTGGCACACATGCTGTGTTGAAGCTTGATTCATATCCAGCAGCCTGCGGCAATTACATGATGGTGAAAGAGCAGTTTACAAAAAAAAAAACAGCCATTGTGCTGATGGGAACAAGACTTCTAAAAGCAGCGAGAATAAGCAATTGATGCTGTTAGTCAATGTCCCACAGCTATGCTTTAAAATCTGTCTCTCTCTGTCTGCAACCACTTTCCTATTGTGTGCATCCTCCCAGCACTCCACCGCTATGACAGGTCAGTTAATATTGACATTATCTCCCTCCACCACGATGACAGCTCAAGCTGCAGGAAGTCGCTCATTAGCTCTGCATGCGCCTGTGTGTGTGTGTGTGTGTGTATGTGTGCAAGCACCATTGTGTTGATTACCGGGACAGAAGTCATTAGCCTAGTCAAACAGGTGTTAAAGAGACAGGGCACAGTCCCAATGTTTGCCTCTGCAAGGATAACACAGATTGGTGTCATCGTTCAGCCCGATCACAGAGACCTCTGCCGAGGTCATCTCGCTGCTGCACTGTGAGTGTGTGTGAAGAGAGAGCGGGGGGTACTTTGTGTGTGTGTGGATGTGTATTACTCATGTTGTGGGGACATAAATCTGTTTATACAGTCACATTGTGGAGACAAAATACACTTCCCCATAACGTAAATCATTACATTTTAGATTGAAGACATGGTTTAAGCCCCAAACACACCAACCCAACATCAGAAAACTAGCAGCGACAATGGCCCCCTGTTGAGTCACCTCACATCGCCTTTGTCTGCCAAAAAGTTGCCCTCGAATACACCGCAAAGGCTACAGCCGACGGCCAACTACCACGTATGTTCTGCGCCTGCGTGAGATGAAATAACTCTCCACACCAGCAGGCGGCGGTAGTCTGTATTTGTCATTCAAAAAGGGAAACCGGAAGACCGAGGACTGCGGATATACAAGCCGTTGTTATGATACGTACATGAAACAAAGCGGCGTCTGCCGACCATTTTCACACCACTCTCACTCATCACTTAGCTTCTTTCCAGATGGCCATGTTGTTGTGAAAATATCCGTGTATTAGAATGTTCAGATGAAATGAAGATGAAAAATGAGAATAGCCTTCTGTGTTTTTCCTCTTGACTTTACTTGCTTTGCTCATGTCTGTTTCTCTTCTCGTGCACTGATTCGTTTAAGCTGAACAGCCAATTAGAGTGATTTCTCTCACTGACAAGCTCCGACACTGATTCAACATGTTGAATCGGCCGAAAAAAACTCCAACACGGGCAGACTAGAGCAGATGGTGCGGGACACATCACAAAAACTAGGCCGAAAGACACTCACCGACCGTCAGCTTGGTGTGTCAGGGCCTTAAGGTTAGGGTAAGGTTAGGCTTAGGCAAGTAGTGTGTGTGTGTGTGTGTGTGTGTGTGTGTGTGTGTGTGTGTGTGTTTGTGTGTTTGTGTTGGATGGAGAGTACAGACTGTGAGGAGAGATATTTGTCTAACAGATGTAGACAGCAGCTTTGAGATAGATGTCCATGCACATGTCATGTTAGATATTCATCTGAGGTGCACTTACAGAATGAATACTGTGTGTTCAAATGTCTGTGTGTGTGTGTGTTTGTAATTATATGTGTCTCTCTCTGGGTGAGAAGCCATAACAGGATGCTTTGGTGATAGCGAGCAATAGATGGATTGCGGGTAGAAAATGCAGTGGTAATTGTACTGGATACACAGGTAATTGGAAGCTAAATTGGCTTCAGAGTTGCAACCTGTGAGCACTCAGTCAGTCTGTGTATTGGAACCAGATAACCTGCTGTGTGTGTGTGTGTGTGTGTGTGCGTGTGCGCGCGTGCATCTGCATGTGCGCGTGTGTGCATATGTGTGCGTGACTTGAATGACTAATAAGAACTGTTGCAAAATAAACCCAATAATGTTATGCAAAATTAATGCTTGATTTCAAGCCACTGCGAGTTTCACTTAAAATATTTTGTGTTATTAAATCTGACATTTATTGGCATTTATTTTACTATCAACTCTTGTTAAGGGTGATGGGTATGGATAACAAGGATTTCATTTGAGAATGGAGGTTCAATCTCGACCTTGGGAACACATAAAATATTCTAAACTTAAGGCTTAAGTTTTCTAGAGCCAGAGTTCTCTAAACCTAAACAATGAACTCTGGTTATGTGATAACAGGTGGTCGTATACTGTATATATCCCTGTCTCAGCTCCAGTTGCTATAGAAGGCTAGGAGAGTCAGTTGAAAGCTCTGGAAAAACCTAGCAAGTGAATCTTGAGTTTAGAATATTTTGTCACAGGTAAGTATTTTATTGTATTTTTTTAATTTGTTTTATGTGCCACATGTCAACATTAAATGTAAAGGTTAATAATGATACAAAGCGAGTTTGTAAAAGCGAATTTACAAACATTTAGACTCATCAGAGATTGTTTACAGTTCTATGCTACAAACACATTCATGCATTCAAATGATCTTTCATATTTAAGTCATTTGAAACTTCTTGAAACCAATCAGTGGGCAACTCCGGGGTCTGACAAGTAAAGCCAATGCGGAAATGCCTTAAACTTGCATTCTTTCAGCAGGGGGCGACTCCTCCGGTTGCAAAAAGAAGAAGTCTATACTGGCATTGGTCTATACTGTGTATTTATCCCTATAAAAATAAAAAAAATTAAGTAGATGAATTAATTAAATGTATTTCTCCATTAAAAACAATGAATACAGTGACTATATTTAGTGAAAACACATCTCCACTCTGATAGATTTCGGTGAAAATGTTGATCTTTTTAATATGAGGCACGTGTGGCTGTATCACCCTAAAATATGAGCATCTTATTCATTATCTCTAGAGTTAACCCTGGCAGTACATCAGTACTTCTTGGTTCTGTGGTTTTTAACTGTGGGTGAGTTGTTTCTTTTTGTACATAGTTATAGGGCAGAGTGGATAAATCATAGGCTATTTAATACGAATAACTGAATAGTATTTTAAACTTTCCTTCAAAATCTACTTTTTAAAGGTTTTTTATCATATCAAAATCTAGCCTGCTACACCAGAGGGTAAAATATGGACAACTTATTACCTCCAACATATTACTTTATGAATTTCCAGTCGTCTTTCAATTTATGATTCGGGTCAGTTCTGAAGAATATTCTTCCCTGCAGCTAAATGTGTTAAAATGCTGCTTACATTCATTCACATAACATTACTGCAATATCCATGACCTGCCTCCATTGGAACAGGACAGACTGGAGGAAAGTAAATGAGACAGCTTTATTAGAATAGGTTCGGGAGAAGAGCGCTGGGAATTTGAAAGAAGCCAGAAACAGTTTGAAGAAGTGGAGGTCAGAGGTGACCAGGCAGGGGCATCATTATATTTAGAGCTTGATAATATATTCCTTTTCAAAAATACCTTGCCCAAACTCAAGGGCACTGCACAAAGTGGGACGGGAGGCTGTTAAAAAAAAACATCATGGTTACAAACAAATGAAAGTAGCTCTGTAAAAAAGACAAAAGCCACAGTTGTGTCTGAGCAAGCTTTGAAGATTGGGAAAATGGTGACGGTATCATAGCAACTGGCAGACCTCCAAAGTTTAGGAGCAGTCTGCCACTGTCTCCAAACACTTTGCTGCTTGCCTGGTGTGGAGATAGGTGGAGGTGAATGAGGGGCCGACGGGGAGGCCGAAGACCACTGGGTGGGCAGAGGGGGAGGAACAGGTCGCTGAATGTTTTGCACCTTGTAGGTGAGGAAAAGCATCTTAGAGGAAATACAGAGTTTGACAGGGGAGTTTTTTGGTATTGAGCAGTCAAGCAAAATATGGTGAAGACCAGATGTCTGACATATGGAAAGCAATTAAAGGCCTTGCTGGTGCCACTACACCGAGTTCTCGGTTACATTTGTGACAGAAATACGGATGAGTGACAAAACCAACATAAAGTTAAGGTGCTGGGTCACCTCGAGCTGTCAGAACAGCTTCAATGCACCTTGGCATAGTTTATACAAGGAACTTTACTTTTCTTCCAAAAGATGTTCCTCACTGTCACTCCAAAATCTCCCATAGATTGTCAGCAGGGTTAAAATCAGGGCTTGTATTGGTTTCACATGTCTTCACTAGGGCTGCACGATTTTGAAAAAAATATGTAATTCTGATTATTTGAACTAATATTGCAATTGCGATATGAGTAAGGGAGTGCCGCATCGCTCCGTTGGGGTTTAATCCACAACAATGACCCGCTAGCTGTACATTATCCTGCTTATTACATGGCAACTTACTCAAAATCAATAATTTGACACAAAAACGGTCCACCAGAGTTTGACATTAGAACTGCACCCATAGCAACGGTCTGTTATACATGGCAACGGTCTGCTATTAAGAAATAACAGACCGCAGAACGCTGTTATTGACCAATCAGAATCGAGTATTCAACAAAGTAATAATTTGCGATATAAGAGGGAATGGTATTTTTTTTTTTACATCATTAGTAGTTCGCTTATAGTCTAACGTTAGCTTTTTACTTCTGGTGATTGCATTCACACTTCAAGAAATCATAAAAGTGGTGTTCATATGTGGAGATTATCCTGCTGAACAAAACGTGTAAGTGTCATAAATGTTTGACAAAGAGCTTATTTTCAACAATAATCCAAAAACCCAATGGAAAAATCCCATTGGCTTTTTGTCGAGGGAACCAGGACGATGCTAACTTCCTGGTCGGTCTTCAAAAATATGTCATCCCTGTAGCACTCTATATACTGTATTACCAAATAAGAAATTTGCTGAAATGTTCAAATCAATGATGTGTATTACTACAATAGGAGCTCTAGGAGTTTTGTTACATTCAAGAGACTTTTTAAGTTTTGATAAATAACTTTTATTCTTAAGTTTTCGAGTAGGAGTAAAAGTGAAGTATTTTTACTTTCACTTACTCCAAACTGTAACTTTTAGCAGTTGGATAAATATGTGTCTTGGTGACTGGAAAGGCCATAGCATATCATTCACATGAGGCATCTGCATTTCTTCCATTAAACCACTCTTGAATGATGCATATCCCGTTCATTTGTATAAATCACAATATAGTTACTAGAAGATGGGGGATTTTGGTGTTTTAATGTGGAATCCAGAGCAACCTCTGAGGTTTGGCACTGCAGACTGAGTGGCATGAACCTTTTCATGGAAACTAGTCGCATCATAGCCACTTAAATTACTGAAACAGAAAGTTGCAAGCCAGTTGCCAAATGAGACTGGATGGAAAGATAAATGGATGAGCTGAGGTGAAGGTGCTTGAGGAGAACGTGCCGGGGACAGCTAGACGGCGTGGGGAGACTATTTGGCCACTCAGAGGATGGAAAAGTCTGCCTCTGAGGATTTATTGAGGCAATAAAAGATAAGGTCACTGTGTTGTAGGCTTTAATATTAATGTGCCATTTAATGACCCTCACCATGGAAGAAACTAGGTTATCAGTAGTAGGCTACTGAGATATACTGTAGCTCTGGGCAGTTATTTTGTAATGGAGCATGTGTGTAGCTGGACCACCAGTGGGGTATCAGAGAGTTCCTCTTCAGTAAAAATAACATAATAAAAGTTCTTTGCGGTAAGTAATGTGGAAAAACACCAGGCTTTATTCTTCTCTTTGTAGTCCAGCCAACTACTTTGACTCACAAATTCTCTATTAAGTGATATATAATAATAATAATACATTTATTTATATAGCACTTCTCAAAACAGATGTTACAAAGTGCTTCACAAGACAATAAAAGCAGATAGAGTAAAACAAATATGGTAACTGCTAAAACTGAACATCACAGAACATAACAATAATAATAGAAGTGGTAAAATGGTAGGACAAGTCGATAAAACAAATATACAGTGTATATACATAAATGTGTATAAATGTAGACATACGTCCAGAAACGGATATATACATGCATATATTTATACCTTTCTACTTATAGGAATGCTATCCTAAAAAAAATGTGTTTTCAAAAGTTTTTTAAAAGTGGATACAGAGTTAGATGATCGTATCTCTATAGGAAGTGCATATAATTATATATAATTAAAAAAACTAATGATGTGAAGTTCCTTAATACTATGAATTGAATGACTGGTTATCTATTTTAAAATAACATAATAAAAGTTCTTTGAAGTAAGTAATGTGGAAAAACACCAGGCTTTATTCTTCTCTTTGTAGTCCAGCCAACTACTTTGACACACAAATTCTCTATTAAAGGGACTATTTGTAACTTTCAGAAATGCTTGTTAACAGCGACACCTTTGGCCGTTAAGTCAAAGAAAGTCAGCGTCGGGCTCACGCTTGTGCTCGCTCTAAATAGACATGAACGAGCATCGCTCAAAACACGAAGGTCTCTCTATGAATCACTGCTGATCCTAGTGTTGGCTTTTCCTACCTCAGCCCCGCTGCCTCAGCCTCTGTGGCTGAAGCAGCTGGGCTCCGCAGCGAGTAACGTTATCGTCTCCCGACTGCGCCCAGAGTGAACAGGGGAGACACCGGCACTCGGTTGGAGACGACAACGTTACTCGCTGGAGAGCCCCGTCACTTCACAAGACACGGAAAACCTCTGTTGGCCTGGAGGAGCTGCAGCAGTTATTTCTGCACAAACGTCCACTGTACATTTACTAGATATTCTCAGAGCTACTAACTCTCCTGCAGTGTGGAGTGAGCGCGCATGAACGTGAGGTGAAGCGAGAACGTGCGTGTTGTGTGAGTGAAGGCAAGCAGGCAGAGGAGCAGAGTACAGCGTAGCCACATGCGAGCGCGCATATGCGAACGCGCATGGGATCCCGACCCGGTAGATTTATACGTGTAAGAAGTTACAAACAGTCCCTTTAAGTGATATATAATTAAAAAAAACTAATGATGTGAAGTTCCGTAATACTATGAATTTTTTTAACAATGTCTTTATTGTTTTTTTTTTGTTGTACAAACATCAGCATTATTATGCAATATATTCAATACAGGATTTACTTTAACAAACCTAACATACCCCACACACCCACCCGTTCTCTCTTAACTTTTCCCTTTCTTACAGGGCCAAATCAATATACAGCTTCACAGTATCAATCGTACAATTAAACAGTTAAATGGCTGGTTATCTAGTCATATTATTTATTTATATTAATCTTGTCTCTAGGTGGAGGCTTCAGATAAGCCCAGTGGGTTTTTTGTCTCTTCCTGCACTGTATATTATTCATTTTTGTTATGTTGTGTAGTCTTAAATTGTGCAAAACAAATTAACAAATTATCTATTTTGAGAGGAAAAATATGTAGGAAAAAAAAATTCATCCAGGAAAAAATAATTCATCCAGACACTGTGTGTGTGTGTGTGTGTGTGTGTGTGTGTGTGTGTGTGTGTGTGTGTGTGTGTGTGTGTGTGTGTGTGTGTGTGGGGGGGGGTTTCTTCTCTCAGTGTTGGCATTGGCCCCGCCCCTTTAAACTCAGATTGACCAATAGGAACAGCGGGAGCACTCGGCTCGACCAATCAGAGACTACGGATGATAGTGAATGGAAGTTTAGTTGTTTGAGTTTGGGATAGAAGATCGAGGGAGAGATTAAAAAGGGAAGAGGTTGAGCACGAAAAACCAGGATATTAGTGGAAAAAAGTACATACTTTTTCATAATATTGGCTGTTTTTGCCTTCAGAAAAGACTGCACGGCGAAACAAGAGCCCTCTCTCTCTCTCTCTCTCTCTCTCTCTCCTCTGAGTGTGGTGGAGGAGGGTGGCAGGTGTTCAGTTGAGGGAGACGCATCGCCTCAGTCAGCTCCCAAAGCTTCAACAGGGTGTCAAGAGAAACGGAGGAAAAAACGGATAAAACGCCGCTAACTGTAGCTAAAAACTCCCGTGAGTATAAAGGGGAAGCGTTACGTGAATTAACCCAAGTGGACGGCTGTGGAGGACCGTTGAAGACCGGATAAAACAAGCGAAAAGGCTCCAGTGTCGCAGTAGCAGCAGCAGCAGCAGCAGCGGTGAGAGTAACGTCTCTGTAACGGCCGTTAGTTTCAAACCGACGACTTAACCGTTACTTCTTTCTGGTTTGAACTAACTAACTCCTCTCCTTCTGTATGTAAGTTACAGACAAAGAGAAGAAGATAAAAACTCTCACTTTGTTGCTGAGAAACTTGTTTTTTTCTTTTGTTTTTTTTTGCTAACCTGTTGTGTCATTTTTTTTCCGTGTAATCCGAGACCCCGGCGGCGCATTACGGCAAGTTACCGTCTCTGGTATCCGAGAGAAGAGCACCAACTCTGGGAGAGAGTGAGGTGGAGAATTCAACCCGCGGGTTAAACCGACAATTAGGATCTCTTAACTTCAGATAACAAGCTTCTCCATCACCACTATACTCTCTGTACAGTTAGTTTGCACTTCAGAAAGCATTACTACGTTACTGGATTCATATTAGAACAGACAAGAGAAAGCATTGATGGATAATTGACGTGTTTTTTTTATCGCTTCTCTGTTAATACAACCGACAAATCCCCGGTGAAGACATCATCAAAAACAAGCTTGGATTTGAGGTCGATAGCAGCAGCAGTGGAGAATAAGCCGATAAGTCTAAAAAAACCCACACACATACACTCAAATGTATTAATTCCTTTTGCTCGGATCAATCCAGATGAAAATGAGGTATCGCAGGATGCAGGAACACACCGCCACAGCAGAGATTAGAGATTACCGCGCCGTTACACCGTAAAAAGACACACTATAGTGAGGGAAAGTCTTTCTGCTCTCTCCTTTCACTCCTTTCCTCCTCCTCCTCCTCCTTCTCCCGCTGCCTGCCTGCTGAGTTTTGAACCCCGGAGCTGGGGGAGCTTTTGTCGGCAGTGACAGCGGTGAACTCCCGGAGCTCCGAGCTTTCGCTTCGCTTTCACCGGCTGCTCGGACTTGTTCCCATCCGAGAGAGTTGCAGCAGCAGCAGCAGCAGAAGAAGCAGAGCACACAAGCGGACACGGACACTGGTGGTTCCCTCTTTTTTTTCCCCTGCATGATGAAACGGGGAATTTGCTGCCCTGAGGGGTCCCCGGAGCGTGTGGAGGGACCCGCAGCAGCAGGGAGCCGGGAGAAGGTGATGGGCATCATGGGGACGGCCCGGAGTGGGAGTGGGAGCCGGTGTCCACCTCTTTTTCTCCTGCTCCTTCTCGCCAGCAGCTGCCACATGTTGCACGGACAAGGTAAGAGCTTTTTACTCCCAGGAGTCCTGGGTTCAAATGTCAGATGATGCATTAAAGGTCCCATATCATGCTCATTTTCAGGTTCATACTTGTATTTTGTGTCACTACTAGAACATGTTTACATGCTGTAATGTTAAAAAAACCCCTTTATTTTCCTCATACTGTCTGCCTGAATATGCCTGTATTTACATCTGTCTGAATCGCTCCGTTTTAGCACATTTTGACGAAATTGCAACAGAATTGCATTGCTAGACAACAGCTTGGGTCCATGTGTACTTCTTGTCAGTTGATGACATTCACATTCACTGCAACCAGGAAATAAACTGGGACACATTTAGAATGTTTACATTTATAATTGTGTCAAGGGTCTAGATATTGTATATTCGTGACATCACGAATGGGCAGAAATCCTGACAGCTTGTTTCAAATGCAGAGTTTCTGAATACGGGCTGTGTGTATTTCCCTGTGGATTGAGTGTTTTGATACTTTCACAGTATTTATATAGAACTTAAGCCTGCTTTTTAATAAAAAAAACATGAAAATCAAATTTTTTATAATATGGGACCTTTAAAGAATATTTATATTGATATTTAAATCCATTCATACTCTATAGGTGTTTTTAAAGGGTGGCATTGTACAAAGTGTATCATGTGAAAACACTTGCTGACAGACTCATTTGTCACTGGGACCATGGTGAACAGGGGGACTCCTACACTGGAAACAAGGATGTGATTTATTAGAACAAGTATAACAGTTTGCCTATTGGTTGGGATGTGTCCCTGAAGGAGGGTAATACAGATGGGGGTGTTTTTATTAGGCCAACAACAATGTTTTACTGTAAATTAAGTCAGGTTGATTGTCTGTGCGGGGGAGACACCTACTACACTGCTTGTGTAAATTATTGTTATTGTTGCAATGCATAAATTGCAGGATGATGATTGTGGGATTAAGGTATTGAGGATATGTTTGGGAGGGGTGTTACAGTTTTCCATGCATTGATAATCCCCCTCTTAGTCAATGACCTGCTTAACTACAGCGCTTGATTTGGCACAAACACACAGTGTAATCATTTATGTTGTGCTGGCAGGTGTCCAGATTAGTGTGTGTGTGACTTGTGGTTGCAGAAGGTTTACTGTGAGGAGTAATTGTTGAATACAGCATCAGGAGCTGTGTGTGAAAATTGTGTGTTGCCTTTTTTTTGTTTTCCAGCTGTAGAGAAAGTGATGGAGAGAAACTGTGGTGTGTTTCTGTGTGTGTCTTTCGTATGTGTGCATGCACCTCATGGGATCGTGTCAAAGTGCCAAAACAAAAGCACAGAAAAGGTCAGGCTGGTGTCGGCACACAGTTTTCTCTGGGTCACAGATGGCGTGGTGGGCTGAATGTAAGGCTGAGACTTTGGGGTTATGTGGAGGAGGGGCCACTTAGGAATGTCTGTGCATATATATGTGTGAGTGTGTTAGAAGTGGGGGTGAGCTATTTGTGAACGCATGGAGAATATGTGTGCTGTTTAAGTGCAGGAAGGTAGAGAAGGGAGAGAAAGTCAGTAGGAGGGAGGCAGCGTGGTGAAGAGGAGAAGGAGGGAGTGGCAGGGAAAGGGGGTGAGAATGAGATATGGAGTGGTGGGGGGGGGGTTAGAGAGGGAATGCGGCGCACCGCGCTTGTCACTCCGAAAGCTGTGTCTGCAGTTCAATCGATGATGACGGTATGACAACACCTCTGTGTGTGTCAAAAGTTGCTCTCCTCTCCCTTCTTTTCCCAGTCGTCTCACTCTCCCTCTTCCTCCCCCCTATAGGTGTTGGGGAGGAGGTGGGAGACGGAGGGATGGTGTGGCTGCAGAGTCAGCTCCTTTCGTCCTCCTTGTAATGTCAAGGTCTCAGCACCCAAGTTACCACAAACTCCCCCATTCCCTACCCTCAGACACACCAACCCCTTCCAGCTGTCTTGGCTCAAGGGGCGGCGGGGTGGGGGGGACGCCCTGCTGCGAAATGCCTATACCCCAGTATGGTTGGCAGGAGTTGTGTTTGTATATGTGTGTGTGCTGGGGGAAATTAGAAATTAGTGAAACAGATGCGGGATGGTGGTGGAGGTGGAGTGGGGGTGGGGTTATTGATTTGATAAGCTGTGCCAGGCGGCCAATCGAAGGCTGTAGATTTTCCAGGTTCCGACCCCTCTATCCCCAGCATTTATTAGGACGTTTTATTTTAGGAGGAAAAGGATGAAATTCATGAGCCAAGGTTGATCCTCCTGATCTCTCCCCGCCCCTCTCGCTCCCTCCTCCCCCTCTGTCCCTCTCCCACTCTCTCTCCCTGTCTTCTCTCAGTCAATCGATGCCCACACCCCTCCTCATAAATGTGAAGCTTTATATGAGCCAACTCTCGTCTCTGGGAGCACATTTAAATAAGCTCATCGATCTTTCATTTTAGAGTTTAAGTGACGGCAGCATTTTACTGTCTCTCTCCTCCTCTTCCTTTCCTCCTCCCCCCTTTCCTCCACCTCTCATCTGCTCACCTCTCCACCCTCCCTTCTTTATTCATAACTTATCCCCCACCACCACCCCACAGCCTCCCTGTCACTGAGTGGCTTCTGCTCCACAGCTGTTTGACTGATTCACATTTCCAGCATAGATACACGGAGAGCCTCATTCTAGACTTTATATGCTGACTTAGGTCAAGGATGGGTCACATTTAGTGTGTTCCAAAATGTAAATTATATTCTATATCACTAACAGACAGTCCAAAATACCTCAATACTTCGCCAACTGTTCAGGATTGTCTGAAAATAGTCTTGTGTCAATTTGACAGCCATGGAGTTTCATCCAGATTTTCAAACATTTTTAGAAACCAAATCACAGAGGACCACATAATACTTAAAATTACATTAAAACATGAACATGTTCAAAGTCGGAAGGGGTTCACATAACAACAGCGATATGGACCATTAGGTCTGTAATACGTGGAGAATGATTTTGTCCCAGTTGCTAATGTGGATAATGATAATGGTCGATAAGTAGCCCATGTGTAATGAAAAAATACTGCTGGTCGTCATTATTGCTAACCTTGCCCAAGGTAATTGCATTAAAATGTGGCTTGAGCATCCCAGCTGTAAAACCATTGCACGTCTTTCTTGTCTAAAAAATAAATTGTGGGTCACAATTTTTCAGGGCTTTTACTAAAGTTTACTTTCCTAACATGAATTGGAAAGTTTTCTTCAATTAGGCGAAGCAAAGACTTGCTGACCCACTTAGTGGATCTATCAGTGTGATTAGGTTTGATATGACACTTGTCATTGGCTCAACTAAGCCAGAGCTTGATGCTGATTGGATCACTGGGCATGCTTAAGTGAATTGAGGTCACCGATAGGACATTTGGATGGTGGGCTGGGAGAGTTCAGAGCGTGATGTCAAAACCCAAATCAAATAGACTGGCATGCAGCTTTACACATGTGCACACACACACACGCACGCACACAAAGTCCTTCTCTCTCATCAGTGTCAAACAGTTAAAGCAGACGTGGAAATTTGCGTAACCATGTTGTAATGAGGAGAGGGTAAATGAGAAGCCTCGTCTAACTGATTATCATCGTCCATGCTGCACAACCCTACCATGACTTTTCCACCTCTCTCACACTAATGCAGGGTCTGAAATTAGTACCCACCAAATGCGAGTAAATTGTTGGTAGTGGCGGGTGAAATCGTCAGGCCATCCGCCACTTTGGCAGGCAGGGGAAATGCTGGGGATGGGAATAGAGAATAGGTTCCCGTTGAGAACAGGTTCCTGGGGTTATTTCACAACAACGACCGGCTCACTGTACATTATCCCTCTGTAAAAATGAGTATTGGGCGAAGGTAAATTCTAACTTTATCATGATGCGTTCAAATGTAATCTCGTAAAATTAAGTTTTTAGCGAGAAACTTGAATAAATCCAATTGTTTATAGGAGATGTTTTCACAGCAATATAAAATAGATATTAGAGAGGGAATTACGACCTGTTTAACTTTCTAGCACTTGGCTCCCCCGAAAGCCACAGTGTAATTTGAACACTGTAATTTACCATGCATATATTGTTTTTTGTGTAAAATATATCAAACATTAAACGACATCAGATCTAAAATGTTATTCCTTCATTTAGTGCATAGATTTGAAAAGTGGCAGATAACATTTCTGAGTGGCAGACCAAAAAGATTCTTGCCTGCCACAGTGGCAGGCAGTGAAAAAACTTAATTTCAGACCCTGCACTCATGTGAAACTTATGTTTTTACATTTTTTTTTATTATCTTTCACTGACGGTCTCATTTTGCAACGTTTGCTTGCGGCTCATGAAAAACAATATTTTATAAAACAGTTGTGAAGCAATTTGTATTAGAGGCTGTTTGACACCAGAAGTACTGTAACACGCTCCATTGCTTCAGCATGCAACCTGAGGATTCTGATGTACTTTACATTGTAAATTTACTGCTTGTTACACAACAGTTATACATGTGTTTCTTCTTTGCCCACAGACATGATAGTTTAATCAGTTGCCCTGTTGTGCTGGCAGGTGTCAAGATTAGTGTGTGCAGAAGGTTGATTGTGCGGAGTTAAATACAGCATTAGGAACTGTCTTTTTTTCCTTTCCAGCTATAGAGAGAGAGGGAGAGAGAAACTGTCTATTTGTGTGTTTCTTTGTGTCTTTTCTATGTGTGTGTGTGTGTGTGTGTGTGTGTGCACCTCATGGGTACACAGTTATATGTTCTTTCGATCGCCCACAGACACAAATTTAATCCCACATTCAAGTAGTTTTAGAGGAGGAGAGCAAGCGATGGAGGGGAAGACAGTGTGGATGCGTGTGTGTGGGAGCGTGTGATAGACGTCAGGTTAGTCAGGTGACAGGTCTAAGAGGAAGTGAGGTCCCTGGTCGACTCCCTTATTTCCTGTCTGTCAGGAGGAACAAATCACCACACTTCCACAGCCATCTGACATTTTACGCTCTGTGAGTGTCTGTGTGTATGGGAGGGACAGATTTGTGTGTGTCTACCTACTTGTCTATGTGTGCAGACTGCATACAGTATGTGTTGCTGGCAGGTGTGTGTGTGTGTGTGTGTGTGTGTGTGTGTGTGTGTGTGTGTGTGTGTGTGTGTGTGTGTGTGTGTGTGTGTGTGTGTGTGTGTGTGTGTG
>CAKAOI010030622.1:0-29790 GCA_916701655.1 Sebastiscus albofasciatus | reverse complement strand
ATCGATTATCAAAATAGTTGGTGATATATATATATATATCTATATCTATCTATATATATATATAGATATATATACATCTATATATATATAGATAGATCTATCTATCTATCTATCTATATAGATATATATATCTAGACACATACATATTCATGATTGAAGTTTATCATATCCATTGTCACTTTTAAACATATTAGATTATCATATATATTTTTTAACAGTATGCCTTGTGTATTAGACCAATATAAAGCTCACAAGCATGGTTTAAATATCCAAAATATCCCAATTATTGCCATATATCTATGAGCTGACAGATATATTGATTAATGACCAATATCATATCCAAATATCAGCCATAAAAAAAATGTAAAAAAAATTGCTCTTGGTAATTTAAATCGTTTTTTAATTATACCAATCCTTTACAAATATTCAAAGCCAAATGTACTTTAACCAGTTTGTTAACACAGTGTTAAGGCTACTCATCTGAGGGTATAAGGGGTGTTTACATGTTGTACAGATAGTATTGTAAAGCTATTTGAGGCACATCATTTGTGTTTAGCATATATATATATATAGAAATATATATATAAATATATTTATTTATTTTATTATTTTTTTATTTATATTTTTTTATTTCATTTTTATGGCTGATATTTGGATATGATATTGGTCTTCAACCAATATATCTGTCAGCTCATAGATATATGGCAATAATTGTGATATTTTGGATATTTAAACCATGCTTGTGAGCTTTATATTGGTCTAATACACAAGGCATACTGTTAAAAAACATATATATGATAATCTAATATGTTTAAAAGTGACAATGGATATGATAAACTTCAATCAGGAATATATATTATTTATATATGATATATATATATATGATATATATATATATATATATATATATTATATGATATATATCATATATATTATAATGTCACTTATGACTAATGAATAAAATTGACCAGATGCTGCCAGTATGCCAAAGGAGAACCAGGACATGTCAACACACCCCCCTCACCCCACAAACCCCTCACCTTTCTGGGCCAGGTAGTTGACCTGATGCCTCCTGGTGTGCTTCTCCTGGAGCTCCTGGAGGAAACTGGAGCCGGAGTTGCTGCGGCCCAGGAAGGCATCGGATCCGGACGCCTCGGTGGAGCTGTCCCCCCAGCTGTCCAGGTTCCTCCTGCTGCCTCCACTGTACGTGTCATACAGCTCCACCAGCAGACAGTCCACTATGGAGGACCGCAGAGACTTCACTCCACCTCCACCATTATCATCATCTCCCTGCTGCTGGCACTCAGAGTCACTGTCACCGGCCGCGCTGGTGCTGTGAGCCGCGACAGGTGGAGCTCCGTGCTCGCCGGTGGTGGTGGCGGCGTCACATATGTCAACTTCCAAAAGTTCGTTACCGTTTAATTCAACCTCACACGCCATTTTTGTTTCCCTTTAACGGCTAATTAACCGTCACTTTATGAGAAAGTTGCCATTTTTTTGCAGTTTGAAAAGTTTTCCGTTTGAGTTCCTGGAGCATTCCATTCCTCACTTCAGAAAAAGGGTAGAGACCCGTTTGACAGCTTTTAGTTTCCTTCCTGGACTTCCCACTCTATAATTCCCTGCCCCCCCCTCTCCAGGATGAACAATGGGCCAGCCCACACTCTTTGGATACATTTCTCAACGGCTGCCAAACTTTTTTCTTCTGGTCGCGCGACAGGTGCTTGGTGGATTGGACCAATCACAGAGGAGACAAAAAAATAGCTGGTGGATTGACCAATCACAGAGGAGAAAAAAGTAGTTGATGGATTGACCAATCACAGAGGAGATAAAAAGTAGCTGGTGGATTGACCAATCACAGAGGAGACAAAAGTATATCGACCAATCAGCTTCCTTGTTTTTAGCACTAAACTAGCAGGTCGTTTTGTACGTTTACATTAGATAGATAGATAGATAGATAGATAGATAGATAGATAGATAGATAGATAGTAACTTTATTGATCCCTAATTGTTTTAGATCTCCATTTCTATGGCTTTTGGTGATAGAAGGGCTCTTTATTTATTTATTTATGTTTTTTAAATTAGAAAAAGAATAATTAAGTACAGAAATGCAGTATTAAAACATGAAACAAACAGCATAGAGAAAAAAAAGATTATAACAGAAGAAGCACTATATTAATATATAGTTATGTATTTTTACATAATTTTATATATATATTATTATTTTTTTAAACAATATTTTGATTGAATTTTACATATAGACATATAGTCATATATACATATATACACATACAGACAGACTAACAATATTAATAATCAAATTATCCAATGAAATGTTTCGTCAGAATTTAAAAGAATGACATGGCATTTCATGTATTTCACATATCTAACATAGAAAGCAAATCAAAATAAAAGATAAGACAAAATAAGTAAATACCTCAAAGAAGAAGAAGAACAAAAAAAAACCTATATAACTATATAATAATAATTTCTAGCCTACTCATTAGTCATGCTGCTGCTGGGGGGGTTGACGTCATCAGATCAGCTGACTCGGACTTCCGTAGTCGAGCATCACGTGACCAGTAAACCAGGAAGTGTAGTGTGTCAAACAGAAACAGGGCCGAGTCTGTCCTGTCTTTCTCTCCGGGTTAGGACTCAATAACAACCGTTTCACGCTCCTATAAAGGGGCCGAGCTGAAGGGAGGAGACGGACAGCTTCACTAGTTCATCATTAATCTATTAAGATGGGTTTAAATCGCTCTTTTCCGCTGGTTTTAGTGAACTTTCTATTAATCTGCGTCACTTTGTGGAGCAACCTGGTGGTCGCTAAGAGACCAAACGTTGTCCTGATCCTCACCGACGACTTGGACATCGCTATCGGGGGTCTGGTGAGTGCATTTATAATCATTTGATATGCTTATGCTGTTGTTTTAGTTGTCGTGACTGTGTGTTTGCAATTGTAGTGATGTCATGGTAGAAAACATGTGATTTAATTGACATTTATTTTGAGTCCTGTGTGATTAAAGCTGACTGCTCACATTCCTCCTGGTTGGACACATCATTTAGGCATCTCACACAGTCAGCAGTCTTTAATCAATCTGCTCCAATCTGCTCCCTCAAACACAATCCCTCCTATAGCATCATATAAGAAGGGATTACATATATAAAACACAAGATAAAAACTCAAGTTAAGGTATTACATATACAAAACACAAGATAAAAACATATAAGTTAAGGCATTACATATGTAAAACATAAGATAAGAAGGTATTACATATATAAAGCATAAGATAAAAACGCAAGTTAAGGTATTACATATATAAAACATGTAAGATATAACATATAAGATAAGAAGGTATTACATACTGCATAGAAAACATAATATAAGAAAGTATTACATATGTAAACATATAAGACAAAAGCATAAGATAAGAGGTATTACATATATAAAACATGTAAGATAAAACATAAGATAATAAGGTATTACATATATAAAACACAAGATAAAAACATAAGTTAAGGTATTACATATATAAAACATAAGATAAAAACATATAAGTTAAGGTATTACATATATAAGACATAAGATGAAAACATAAGATAAGAAGGTATTACATAAATAAATCATATGAAGGTATTGCAGTAAAAAGGAATACGATATTATTATTAATATTATTAAAAAATGAATAATATTGATTCTAAAATAAAAGTTTTTATCCATTAACCTCACACTAAATTGAGTAATGTAAAATATATTTTAATGAAATATTCTGCCATTTTTATTACTTATTATTATGCCAAATGTATATATAGGTATAATTTATATAAACATATATAGGACAAAGCTTTTCAATTCATGTTAGGTACTGATGCAGTGGTCTGGCTTTGTAGAGAATAAGCTTAGTCATGATGTCAGTAAGAATAGGGCTGCAGCCTCATCACTACATCTTCATTAGATGATGAAAAAAGGGAGGTTGTTGCCCAATTTGACTGCGACGGAGGCTAATAAATTATGAAATTTGTCTCATCACACCATCTATTCCCCTTCCAGAGTCCACTCACCAAGACGAAGAAACTAATTGGTGATGCAGGGATATCATTCACAAACGCAGTAAGTAGTAGCGGCATCATTATTGTCATTTCGTCTCATCAGGGATCACGAAAAAGCAGATATTAAAACAGAGTTGTTCTCCATCTTCCCTGTCAGTTTGTGGCCAGCCCGCTGTGCTGCCCCAGCAGAGCCAGCATTCTGACGGGTAAATACCCCCACAACCACCACGTCATCAACAACACGCTGGAGGGAAACTGCAGCAGCAAGGCCTGGCAGAAGAGCGAGGAGGCCCACACCTTCCCCGCTCTGATGAGGACGTACGCCGGCTACCAGACCTTCTTCGCCGGGAAATATCTTAACCAGGTAACGGACGATAGGACGGGTACACATGATACATGATTTTGAATAGCATCAAAGGCCTCCTTTTCTGCTCCTTATCTGCATTTCCCGTACTGGTTTAGTTATGTTTACATCTGCTAATTGCACAACAAAGCAGACTGACTTCCTGTTGTTCATTAACTTGCCCTTAAATGTGGTTATCAGTGTGTTCAGAGTCTTTAGTCTGTCGTCCAAGAACCCAAATGATGGAGAACCTTTGCCCTTCAGAGTCCGCATCATCAATACCAGTGTGGTCCATATTGTGGTGTACAACTACTCATTTGTTTCCCGTCGTAGAATAGTTGTCACTAATCCTCATCAGACTAAAATGCAGACTCTGTGCAGCATTTTTGTAACACTTCCGATTAGAAAAAATAGGTAAAGGTAATTTCAGGTGGTTGTTAATAGTTAAACAGTCACAAGATCTTCTGTCATGCAATTTTATGTAATGATTAAGTCCAAAAGCTGCATCTACCCTTGTGATAAACAGATGGTCAAATGGGGAACCGGGAAATCCACTTCACCTAAATAGCAAACAAACTTCCCCTCGTCCCTCCCTGTATCTCTGGGTTTCTTAACCTTTTTCACTCGTGACCCCTTAAAGTCAAGCAAAGTCAACTCGTGATCCCTCATCACAAGTCAGAGCGTGGCTCTAGGGATGGCAGTTTCGGTCAGTTCCCCACTTTGGCACAGACTGAATGAAAAAGCGATACTGGATGTGGTTGCGTTGGCTCACTGAACATCTGATGTGGTGTGCACATACATTACATTTATGCACACTTGTCTCCAGTAACATACTGTATATAGTTTTCTAACATTGATTTTCTATTTATCTCTATCCTGTTTTTCTTGTGCTGCTGTAACACCAATCAGAAGAAGCTTACTATATATTTTTTGTCTGTAAATATCATTAAACAAATACACATTATGCTGTTTGTGTGTTTCAGTACGGGCACTCAGATGCTGGTGGAGTGGAGCATGTTCCTCCAGGCTGGAACTACTGGGTCGGACTGGTAAGACTGAAACTTCTTTAACCTTTCACCTACATCTTTGAGTTGTGGACGAAACAAGACATTTGAGGACATCATCTTGGCATCTTGAGATTTTATAAACCAAACAACTTGTCGATTAATCGAGAAAAACAATGAAAATAATCGTTAGTTCAAGACCTAGTTTTAGTGATGGACTAAAGGTTGTGTCAGAGGGTTTCTGCCACCCTTTAACAAAATATAAGTCTGGGAGGAACATATAACCCTTTGTGAAAATGCTATTAATAATATTTAATATCAAAAGCAAAAGATGTCAGGATCATTTAACCCACTTCTTGTACACAAATGTTTACAGAGGAGATTCTAGCTCACTAACATCTCCGTGGGATATTTATGGTTTTCCTAACAGTGCGTCAGTGTATGTGGTCATGTGAGTGGAAGGTCCCTGCAGAAGGAGCCAGACTAATATAGAGGCCAAAATTAGATTTTGTTTACGTCTCTAACTCGGCCTACAGAAGACCTGAAACGAAAGAGGTCACGCCTGTAACACGACTACAGTGCAGACTAGGTTATCTTCACCGTTACTGCACAAACACTGAACTGGTCTCATGACCTGACAGCTTATCATAAACACAGAGAGGGAGTCATGCAGGTTATATAGTTTCTGCAGAGACTTTTACTTCTTTAGTGTCACCTTCTTACTGCCAGCTACTCAGCGTTAGTATGTCTGATTCTCAGGGAGAGGACACCGTGTCCAACATCTACCATGAAGTTTAGAGAGTCGTGGATCGCATGTCGGTACATGTGACCGTGATACATTTGAAATTATTGACGCTTGTAATCTGCTAGCTTGCTTTCAGAAAACGTACGAGTCAAACGTCCTACACTCTGTGAGGTGCAACCCTATAAGTACTGACCAGCTGAAGCCTTTTGGCATTATGTTTGTTTGTGAATTTGTTCTTATTCTGCATCCATTATCTGTGGCTTTTTGTGATATATGTCTATAAGCACCCTCACTCAGTCCAGTGCTTTCTGCACATATTCTCAATAAGAAGGAAATAAAAAGCTGAATTATCTATTTGACATTAAAGGGATAGTTTGGGTGTTTTGAAGTGGGGTTGTATGAGGTACTTATCCATAGTAGGTGTATTACCTACAGTAGATAGAGTTTGGAGAAACAGGCAGGAGTACCAACACAGGAGCAAAGCAATGTACTGCTGTGAACGGAGGCAGCAGCAAGACGGATTTTAGAAATATTCTAAATATAGCGCATACCTTGGAAAATAAACATTATTTTGCTATGCTCAATTCCAAAATATTTCATAAAAGTTGTTTGTGTTTTCCAGGAGAAGAACTCCAAATACTACAACTACACTCTGTCAGTGAACGGAAAGGCTGAGAAACATGGAGAGGACTACAGCAAAGACTACCTGACAGACGTCCTGGTGAGGCCTTACATTTTATGTTATGTCCTATAATAGGTCATATTAACCAATAACTTCAAGTATTATTCATTCAATTCTTGCCGTTCTTTTTCTTTTAAGAATGAAAATACATTTATATCTTTTTTGTTGGGGGTTGAAAGTTAAAGTCATACAGATGAGGCTGCACTGAAATAAAGGCCTATTTGATATAAATGAAATGGGACATATCTAGAAAGCTATATTAATTATTTAATGTAACAAGTTACCTTTGAAGCTCTTTAAGTAACTAGAAGTAATGTTTTTGGTACGACTCCCTTGCTTTCTCTCAGGCCAACAGGTCTCTGGACTTCCTCCAGTATAAATCCAGCTACCAGCCGTTCTTCATGATGGTTTCCATCCCGGCCCCCCACTCACCGTGGACAGCAGCTCCTCAGTACCAGAACAGCTTCAACACCACCAAGGCTCCCAGAGACCCCAACTTCAACGTCCACGGCAAAGTGAGACTTCTCTCCTATCATTTAAAAAAAAGAAAATGTTGAACTCCAACAGCTGATTTTGTCAAGATACAAAAAAAAAGTTATTAAATGCGTCTCTTTTGTTTTTGTTCAATCTCTCTTCAGGACAAACACTGGCTGATCAGACAGGCTAAAACCCCGATGACCAATTCCTCTGTCCAGTTTCTGGATGATGCTTTCAGGAAACGGTCAGTCATTACTGCTTCACACCTTCCTCTTTCTCCCCTCGTCTTTCTGCTTTTTAAAAATATTTCTTAAGGTCCTTATTTGTTTGAGTATTTTTGCTAAGACAATTCTTTTTTATGAGTTTCTATGTAGTTCAGTTTCACAGCAGGTTTCTTGTTGCTCCTCCCGGTCTGTAGTTGGCGAACGTTGCTGTCGGTGGACGACCTGGTGGAGAAAATAGTGAAGAGGTTGGAGGTCAGAGCTGAACTGGACAACACGTACATCTTCTTTACCTCCGACAACGGCTACCACACAGGTAGGCAACTACACACAGGAGGAGAGTTAGAAAGGAATGATGCAGACATTTTTAGAAGGATTTCTTAACACTGTGAGATTTTGTGGCATTTTGAACACGAAGAAAGAGGACTGTGGAGCCTCGATGGAAGTTTATTACGTCTCCGTCTCTTTCAGGTCAGTTCTCTCTTCCTCTGGATAAGAGGCAGCTCTACGAGTTCGACATCAGAGTTCCTCTCATGGTCAGAGGACCGAACATCAAGCCCAACCAGACCAGCCAGGTACAAACTCACACCTTGTTGTTATTCTGCCTCAGCTCAGCGTCTCCCTGCAGTATGAGCTGAACTAAATGAATTCATCTTGTTGTCAGATGCTGGTGGCGAACGTCGACCTCGGTCCGACCATGCTGGACATCGCCGGCTACGACGTCAACAAGACGCAGATGGACGGCATGTCCTTCCTGCCCGTCATGGTGAGATCACTCAGCTAATGCTTTTTCTTTTTAGTGTCCAGTATAGTAATTCAGATAATAGATAATAGATAATAGTAACTCAGTTAATGCTCATTATTTTTGTTTTGTTACAATTTTAACAAAAATTCTGACGTCTGAATTGCCGTTTACGTTTTTATATTTTTCAGTGTTTCAAATCATTTCAAATTAAATTTCAAATAGTCATTATGAAGTGAAAACTAAATGGCATTTGAGTGCTGAAGTTTAGAAAATGAGTGACGATTAAGTAAATGGTTGTCACAAAAATATGATTATTATTTACATATGTAATTTGTGTACCTGTTTGTGTGACCAGGAGGGGAAGATGAACAGCAGCAGCTGGAGAACAGACATCCTGGTGGAGTATGAAGGAGAAGGAAGCACCGTGTCCGACCCGGATTGTCCTCTGCTGGGACCCGGAGTGTCGGTACGAGATGAAACTTTTTTTATACTATCTATTAAAAGGGGAAAAGACGTAGCAAAAAAAAAAAAATCATTATTCTCTTCCTCCCACCTGTCCTCTTTCTCCAGGAGTGTTTCCCAGACTGTGTGTGTGAGGACTCGTACAACAACACATACGCGTGTGTGCGAACCGTCGCCTCTGCTACCAACCTGCAGTACTGCGAGTTCGACGATAATGAGGTTTGTTTTTCTACCGGCAGTGTTCATTTTGTTAGGCGCACAGTTTGACAGTAACATTGTTTGTGGACGTGCGCCCCCTGCAGGTGTTTGTAGAAGTGTACAACGTGACAGCGGACCCCTACCAGCTCACCAACATCGCAAAGACCATCGACCAGGAAGTCCTGGAGAAGATGAACCACCGGCTGATGATGCTGCAGTCCTGCTCCGGACAGTCGTGTCGGACGCCCGGCGTGTACGATAGGAGGTCGGTACAGCGCCGCTGTGCTCGTTTGTTTCACTGCAAAGAAAAAAATCTATATATTTTGATGTCCCACACTTCTAAAATGTTTCGTTTGCTGCTGCAAGATGATGATTAACTAACTGTAGAATCAAAAAACACATCCCCCAACGGTGCGTGAAATGCCTTTTCTGTCTTGTGTCTTCTAAGGTATAAATTCGACCCTCGACAGATGTTTCCGAGCCACAGCTGGCGGCTCAGCAGACTCAGACAGAAGATGAAGTAAGAAGAGGTGATGAAGGAGACGGAGGAAGGAAGAGAAGGGCTGTATTGTGTTTAGTATTCAGCCTTTCCTGCTGTTGTTGCCTTGTTTTCAGGCCTCCTGAGCCAGTCTCTGTGTAGATGGATGGAGAAGGGATCAGGTGGGAGGACTGGAGGCTTCTCTGGGTGCAGGTGGACTCACCTTTAAAGCTTCCAGACTGGGCTGCTGTTTAGTGAGTTTGTCAGTAGGTGTGCAGGGAAATTATTCAGGATGGATTTACACTCACAAGCCATTAATTCCTGTTTTCTTATAAGCGTTATTGTGTCTGCTCGGTCAGTTCAAAAAGTGACAAATGTCCGACCCAGTTCTTATTAATTCATGTCTGTCCATGTCGTATCAATGATCATTCATTCACTCGTCTAAATATTGTTCAGGATGCTGTGTGGGTTTTTTTTTTTTGGTGCATTCGGATGGTCCTCAAGAATTTGTCAGAAGGTGGAAATTTCAATCTTTATCACAGAGAAAGTGATAAAATTGAGCAACTTCCATGACATGCGAATGTAGAACTTAACATTTGCTGTCACATGATGAACTGTAGTTACATTCTAGAGATCATTTCATTTATTTATTTAATTAATTTGATGAGGACCAACCAGCTGCAGCAAAAAAAAAAACCCTGAGTTAGATATCGTGCTTCTTCTATGATATAATGAACTAAACACGACGATAATAAGTTGAACTCTGACGGAATTCGTCTTTAACGTCGTCTTCAGTAGATGTGAATGACAGAGCGAATATTCATAGGATGGAAGTGTAATGTGATCGTACCTGACGAAAACAGAAAAAGAACTGGGTTGTAAAGAAAAGAGCGCCACCTACTCACAGACACGACATGAGTGCCTACTGACGGACCTACAGCCCTATATTTACCCCCAGATATCACTTCCACAGTCTATATTATATAATGGATAAAATGACTGAATAGTTACTATACTCTGAAAGCAGCCGACATGTGATGTGATTGTGGCTTTAAAAAGGAAAACTTGACGCCAATTTGGACAAAAAGTTTCAACATATTTTTGTCACAATAAATCAGGTGGACAGAAGAATCACGACTGAATATTTAAGAAATAAAACAGGAACTTAAAATGATCAGACCCTTAACAAGCAGTGGTAAAAAAAAAATGTCTCACGATTTCATAAAAAGCAACTTTCTCGTGATTTATCTCGACTGTGAGCAGTGTTAAAGCACCTTTTTCATCCACAAATTTAAAATGAAATCGCCACTTGTTGTCTTTTTTTTTACACATTTTGTAAAAAAAATGTAGTCTTCTTATTGATTTCTATAAAAGCCCTAAGAGGCAAGTGAGAAAAAAAAAATCTGGTGATCTGAATTGTTTTTTATCTAAATTTGTTTATGACTTAAGAACAGGTGAAAAAAGGTTTTGCCATGATAATCGTTCTTAGAACATGAGGTAGTTGTGCACTTCAGCCTCTTGTGGCCGAAATGAGTATTACAACAACAAACACTTTGAAAAGATTATCCTGACAAAAAAAATTTCACCTGACAAAACTTTTTTTTCTTCACCTTTTTCACAGATAGAGACTTAGATAGAACATCCTGGAAAAACTTTTTTCTTCACCTGTTCTTAAGTCATGAACACAGGAGAGAAAACAATTTAGATCCGACTTAGAAAATGAAAAATTAGGTTTTATTTATTTTTTTTTTCCTCACTTGCCTCTCAGAGCTTTCGTACATTTTTCCTATTTGGATTTTATTTCATACAGCGTTTATGTAAGTCACTTTAAATGGACAGAGAAACATACATTTCTATGTTGGGGAGGAAAATGTTGACAACTTTCAAGTATTTCGCTAATAACTTCAATGTTTTGTGGTGTTTCACTGAGCCAAATTTGAAGTATTGGTTCCTACAGAGATTCATTTCCTAATGTGAAGGAGGAAACAGTAATTTTAGAAAGATAGAAGATATATTTTGCTGAAACAAAAAAAACTTTTCCCCCAATCATCAGGGTTTCAGTCAGCACAGTTTTGTTTTATTTATGTTTCTTTCTAATTTTGTTTTATGAGTTGGATGTGAGAACTTGTAACGGCCAAATAAAAATAATCTATATTTGATATATTTTTCAACGCGACCTCCTTCAAACTTTAAGGGAAATGATTTTTTTTCTTTGGATCACATTTATGTTTATTTATGCCATTAACTACATTTAGACAAAAAAAAAAAAATCCTTAATCCTCCTTATATCTGTGGGATTTTTTATTTCAAAAGGTCGATATATTTGAAATCCAAGCTGCCTACGCCAGCATTTTGTGGCAATACATTGAGATTATTCTCATATTATTAACATCCAACCAAAGATCTGATATATTTTGAGGGAACTGACATTCAGAAAGTCTCGTCACATCTGCATGACATTTGTTGTAAAAGACTTCATCTTTTTTTTGTGTGTTAATTTTGATTGTGAAGTATTTTCTCACTGACAAGCAAAGCAGACAAACTTGTGAATCAATGATTTTCTCCCACTGCTACTGTGTGTTTGTTATTCTTGGACTAATAATAATGCGTTTCATGCAGCTCCTTTCTTCCTCCGTAGTTTGTTCCGATGATTCACAACTGGACTGAATTAATGTGACAACACTGAGATCAACATGTGATTATATTTCCTCTCGTTTCAATTCACTGATGCACTTTCCAATCTGTCAGAGCGGTTTTTATTTTGGAACCATTAGTTTTATTTTAATTTTCTAGAGTAGTTTTTGATGATTATGTATTTTTGGCTCGTGTTTTTGTCCAAATAAAGAGATTCTCAAAATATCACAGAAGCTCAGTTTCTAAATATTCTTTGACCTTTATATCTTACATATACACATACATATAAACATCCAGTAGTTTTGTACGTACCTGTTGTCATACGTAGTCTCGTAATCTGCGTTAGGAATCAGCAAATCATCTCCTGTTCAAAGCGTAATCAAATGCAAAGTTTAAGTTTAAGTTTTCTATATTAATTAAGATAATAATCATTTAGTCTATTAAATGTCAGAAAATAGTTTAAAAGAATACCTGTCAGAATCCGAGGAGAGGTCTTCAAATGTCCAAAAGATATTTAGTTTTACAAATTATATAAAAACAGAAAAGCAGAAAATCCTCACAGTCGAGTGTTAAATGATTAATTGATTATCAAAACAACTTCAGCTCTTGTTTGCAACACATTTGTTATTCAGGAGTCTCACTGAAATGTTATTTTTATATAAAATATTTATTTTTAAATCTACCTTTCCAATATGGTATTAATAGTACACATTCCCACAGTTTTTTTTTTTTTCCAGACAATCTGAAATTCATATTTTCAAGGTTAATTTAAAAATCCACAGACAAAGTTAGATTTTTGACGATCCAGGCCAGGTCTCCCAGTTAGTTAGGAGTCACTTTTGTGTCTTTATTATCCGATCAAACAGAATAGGATCGAGAGCAAAACTTTCCACACTGCAATCAAAAAAATTTTTTTTATTAAATAAAGTAAAATCAATTTATGATTAAAAAGTTTAGCTTGCAAATCTCAAAAGTTTTGTTTGTGAATCCTATTCAAAACAACAAATTAAACTTTTGGATTCCCATTAATACATTTTTAATCACAAATTTATTTTACGTGCAATAAAACATTTGTGGATTGCAGTGTGGAAAGTATTTGCTCTCAAACTTATTCTGTTTGGTTGCATAATAAAGACATTAAAGTAACTCCGTCGCTTACTAACAAACTGAACTATTAACAGACTAGTAGGTGAAAAGGTGTCTCTGATTGGTTGATGGATCCAGTGTTTCTTCTGCTGCTCGTCTGCAGACGTCCAGTGCGATGACAAATCGGTGGAATGCTCCTTTACATCTAATTTCTCTGATTTAATTGTTCATTATTTGCGGTATACTATATAACGTGGTTTCAGCTATCCATTTCTGGGAAATTTCAAATGTGGGCATTTCATCACTTTGTTTGAGCAGATGGAAGTTTATATCTACGTAACATCCACTCCTCGCTCCGGAGATGAACGCCGACTAAAAACCCTGAAAATGTAAAAATCCAGAAGCGCCACAAACCTTCCTGGTAGCTGCTCGATCAGAAGCTTAAACTGTCCAAAAATTAAAAAATGAACAAGCCTACGTTCAGTTCAGTTCAATCATCAGCTGTCCCCTCCCTCCAGGACGGGCAGGAACGGCAGGTCGGTGCTGCCCAGGTAGGTCCTCCCTCGGTGCTGGAACACGTCGCTGACGGCCCACGTCAGCCGGCCTTCGGGGTCGTGCAGCGTTCCCACGATCTCGCCGTCCGATCCCAGCTCCAGGACCAGAGCGTAGCGTGGCAGCAGCAGGCTGTACCAGCTCAGAGGGATCACCTGGAAACACAAACACGTTTAATATAGTTACAGTTTGCTGATAGACATCTGAAGAAAATTATTTCCATAATAGATTAATCGTTTCAGTCATTTTTCAGGGGAAAAAATGCCAACGAGTAAGTATAGTTTGCTGATAATCCTTCTGTATTTGTACTTGTAATGGAGTATTTTTACATAAGGGTACTTCTTTCACATCACTGCAAATTAATAAGTATGAATTTTAAATGTAAAACATGTTTTTAATAAAGTTTTTCAGCTTTAAGTGAGCTAAAAACAGTTTCTCTGTCAGCGTGACCTCAGATTACATTTCCCAGAGTTCACTGGGAGTTCAGACCTGTTCCTTCCAAGTGTGTGTGTGTTACAGAGAAATGCATTCAACTAAAACCGTATGTGTTCGTTTAACAATTCAATGTGTGTGTGTGTGTGTGTGTGTGTGTGTGTGTGTGTGTGTGTTATTAAAGTGGTGCTGCCCCTGTCCTGTCAGATTTCACACTATCTATTCTCAGTAATGGAACAAAGCCGGTTATTCTCTCCTGACTGACAGATGAGATAATTGTGAATCACACAGCGTTCCAGATGCATCATGGGAAAAGTAGATTTGCTTATAACTGCTGATAAAACTGCTCTTATGAAACGGCAGCCTAAAAAAATGTTGCTCTACATTCACAGTATTTCACAATTTAACAAGTTTTCCCAGCAGTACGTCTCTAAATATTGTAGTTCTGCTTGCTATCTTGCCATCAGAACTCTTTCTAGCTCTCATCTGCAGTAATCTAATATTGATTATTATATCAGACGTATATATTATTGATTCTTAAATTATATAAACTGTAAAAACACACTGACCTTGGCCAGGAAGCGTTTGACGGCCGGGTACGGGGCGATCAAGTCCAGGAAGGGAGGCGTGACCTTACGGAACCGTGTCGTTGTTATGCCAACCAGGAATGTTCCGTGGTCGCTAAGGCGGATGTTGTCGGGGTAACCGATCATGTTGTCCAGGAGGATCTCCTTGGTGCCGGCCTTCGGGCCCTTCAGCCAAAATCTGAGAGAAGACAGAGAGTCAGCTGAGTGACTGATGTTCATCTTATAGTACTGTACTTAAGTACAGTTTTGACATAATTGTACTTTACTTGAGTATTTCCATTTTCTGCTTCTTTATACTTCTACTCCACTACATCTCAGAGGGAAATATTGTACGTTTTACTACATTTGACACTTTTTACATAGAAAACACGATATTATTTCACGATATGATGCAATACTATACTTCAAATCTACCCAGTAGTACACAAAGTATCTACAAGTGTCTCCACGTTGAGGAACTACAACATTAAAATACTCTTAAAACAAATAAAACACTCTGAAAGGAGCCATTCTGCATAATGAGTACTTTTACTTTTGATACTTAAAGTACATTTTGCTGATAATACTTCTGTACTTTTTCTTAAGTAACATTTTGAATTCGGGACTTTTACTTGTAACAGAGTATTTTTAGACTGTAGTACTTCTATTTTACTGAAGTAAAGTATCCGAGTACTTCTTCCACCGCTGATCGTGTGTGTGTACCTCAGCACACGTCCGATGCTCGTCTCCGCCAGCAACAGGAAGTGTTCGTCAGGCGACAGGGCGATGCCGTTGGGCATGTAGAGAGAGTCCAGCAGGACCTTCACACTTCCCGTCTCTGGATCGTAGGAGAGGAGACGGCCGAGGCTGTTCAGCTCGATCACCTGAAACATCAAACAGTTTGCTTTTAGTTTCATTTATCTTTTTTAGTTTATTTGAGTTTGGATCCGTTTAGATGATCATATGTGGCTTATTTTACGAACTTCGGAGCGTTATTCAGCCTCCTTCCTGACAAGCTAGTATGACATGGTTGTTACCAATGGATTCCTCAGGTTTTCTAGTTTAATAAACCAGTATCTCTACCTCTAGCTCGAAACCTGGGCCTGCTACAACCTCTGAAAGACAGTAAAGTTGGCCGAGGTCGCCTCAAGGAGTTAAAGAGGTCAAGTTCATTTATGTGAACAGCGTCTCTCCTCGAGCCTCATCAGCAGCACTCAGCAACTTCCTGAACTGAATGGACTCTAATTAGTATTCTCTTTATTGGCTAACCAGCCGGGTTGACGGGTAAAAAGAACAAGTGTCCTCATGTATTTTTGGAGGGCTGCCGTTGCCGAGCAACACTGAAAAACACCTTGAAGGACCCTGCTTGCATCAGCTTTCCTCTGCTTGGTTAACTATTAGGAGACACACACCTGCTGCTTTACTTCACTCACTCTGTTTCTAACTCTTTTACGTGCTCAATGGTGCTTTTGCATTTAAAAAGAGGTGATTGGAAGATCTCTTTAAGGACATCTTTTCCCCTCGTCTCACCTCCAGTTTGACGTGTCTGCGTCCCCAGCGACTGGACGAGTCGGTGAAATAAATGATCCCAGTCTGGGGGGAAATCTCCAGGCCGTTCAGGAAGGCAAAGGGAACGCCATCAGCACCTGAGGAACACAGAAAAGACGGGTCACAGTCACAGACAAAGAATGCATTTACAAATTACAATTAACAACCATCACACACACACTCACTCTACCTTGTGAATTAGCAAGCAGCAGAGTCTTCTCTCCAGTTTTGGGGTCGACGCTGTGCAGCCCAAAGTACGAGTCAGCAACTATCAGCTGACCGCGACGATCCAGACGAACGCCGTGAGGACGACCGCACACGGGCTCGTAGTCTGTACTGCTGCCTGCAGACACATAACGGTGTTATTTTAAACAACTTTAATAAATGAATGCATGTTACCAACCAACCCCTTTATTCTAACATGCACTATCTGGAGTCTTAGAGTCTCATTTTGTTTTGTTTACTTGTGCGATTTTCTTTTTGTACATATTTAATCAGCGTTGTTGGAGAGAGCTTGAGACCAAAGAACAACTGCTTTTGTAATTGTTGTGAATTTGATAACAAATAACTTGATACTTGAAACTAACTTTCTATTTTATTTGCTTATCTGATCACTAATTTGCTATAATGAACTATGCTGAGAGAAAGATAAAGAGTAGAGATTTAAAACACAGCACAGAAGAAGAATTCTAAACAATCTGCTGACAGACAAATAATAATTTTGTGATTAGAAACAAAACAGCTGAATTGAAACACTATAGGAACAGAGATTTAACTGCTGATGTTGTGGATTAACTCAGCTCATTTGGAGTCTCAACAGCACCAAAATACTGACTGCAATAGTCAACTGCAGTGCAGTGAAGTGTTGAAAGAAAAGAGGAAGGATGCAGACGTCCCTGAGAAAACACACAGCTGTTTTAAAGTAAAACACCGACCACATTCTGGTAGATCCTGTCCCATGTGTGTGATGAGGGTGAGGCTGTCATCAGGACCGATCCTCCACAGCTTCCCGTCCACCGTTCCTGTGTACACGTTACCTGGAACACAACACAACACAACACTGAGGATTCAGGGGGGAAAAGTCACAGAAATAACATTCAGACCATCATGGGACACTTAAAATCTCCATGAAAACTGGTATTATAGCATATTAATTTATCTATAAGGTATGGAAAATTAGCAATATGTAATAAATATACAAATGTTAGATGGTAATCTGCATGCACAACAACAACAATGTGGTTTTAATAATCATCCGCTCATCATAGTGATCAATTTGACCCAGATAGACGTGATCACTGTAAGCGGTTTCCACTGTACTGGAACAAAACAACAACAAAAGCAAATCTTTGAATAAATACATATGAAAACTGTGTCATAAAACCAGCTATCCAAACAGATAAATTCAATGTGTCACATGACCAACACAGGCAAAGGTCAGAGGGCAAACCCATCCAGCCCTTGATGAGATAACCTCTGAGAATCAGTTTAAAAATCACGCTTAAAATCCAGCACGCTCACCTTCCTCATCCGCAGTGAAGGATTCTGGTCCGTGTAGTTTCCCAGTGAACAGCCTACGGCCCGTCTGCAGCCGGGTGTTGACAGCCAGCGGCCCCTCGAGGAGCGGAGGAGGGCCCTTCAGTCTGGAGGAACAAATTTGGATTTAACCGTCAGCGACAACCGCAGTAGCCATTTGCTAATATAAAATGTCAGTAAATTTAGATCTTGTTACTCCTTTAAAACGTTTTTAGAGTAGTTTCTGCTACTTACACGTGTGGTTTGGGGTCTATGGGAGAAGGCAGCAGGTAAACTCCAACAGTCACAGCGAGCAGAGCCGCTAATAACGATCTCTTACCCAACCTGAGAGAGAGCAGATATTATTTAGAAACGCAGAGTGCAGTAACGTTGATTATTTTAAATTTTCTAGTGAACACAACATATTTTTCAACATGCTTTGCAAAATAAAGAAAACTAGGGATGTAAATCACGATATTATATTGATTCTTTGGACAACGATACGATGTTTGCTGATATCAAAAAGTCTGCGATGATAAAAACAATCTATTCTAAAGTGTGAATTTCAAAATAAAGGTGTATGTTAAAGATGACGATATGTATCGATATTTTTTACTTGATGATTTTGGATCGTTGATCATTGAATCGATATATTGATCCAGATCGATGTATCGTTACACCCCTAAAGAAAACTTGACACTGACCCTAGAGCAGGGGTCAGCGTCACTGACCTTTACTATCTTTTGATAGTAAAGGTCAGCAACCTTTACCATCAAAAGAGCTGTTTTAGACAAAAGAAAATCTGTCTGGAGCCGCAAAACAACAATCTGAGATTTTCAGAATAAAGTCATAATATTATAAGAAAAAAGTGGTAATATTACGAGAAAAAAGTCATAACTTTACAAGAAAAAAAAGTCGTAATATTACGAGAATAAAGTCAGAACTTTACGCGAAAAAAGTTGTAACATAACGAAAATAAAGTCATAACTTTACGAGGAAAAAAATATGTATTATTACGAGAACAATGTCATAACTTTACGAGAAAAAAAGTCGTAATATGAGAATAAAGTCGTAACTTTACAAGAAAAAAAGTTGTATATTACAAGAATAAAGTCATAACTTTACAAGAAAAAAAGCAATAACACATAAAATTACTACTTTATAATATTACAACTTTATTCTCGAAATCTCAGATTTTTTTTTTTCCTCAATGTGGCCCTAATACTCCGTCGTTGCTGACCCCTGCCCTAGAGGTACTCATTTCATGCACATTTCACCTTTTTATTTAAATATAATAAACTTTAAAGCTGCAAAATTATAGTTTTCTGTTGTCTCTGCAGTTCCCAGTCTGCAGTTAATAAGTCAACAGTGTTGTGTCACACATGGTGAGATGAACTTTGACATGTATAACATGTTTCACACAGGATCTATAATATACAACACCACAGTATGTTGGCCACACAAAAGGTGAACCCATCGATCCAAGACATCTGTTGTGTGGCTGAATCGAACTACATATCAATGTTCAAGTAAATCAGTAAGATTGTAGAGCATGTTCACTGCATGTATGTTTGTTTGTTTTTCTTTAAATGTGAGATTGGTTTCCTCCCATCAGAAGCTGAGCATTGATATTTTTAAACGTAAACTAAAAACCCATCTATTTAGTCTGGCTTTCATGTAGTGTTTTATAATTTTATGGCTTTATTGTTTATATTTCTTTTATTTATCATCATCATTATAGTGTTTATTTTACTATATTTTGTTTAATCAACATTTTATTGGTGATCATTATTATCTCTTTTATTCTATTTTATTACAATTTCATTATTTGAATACAATCTGCTTATTTTGTGTAGTTTCATAATTTTTTATTTATTTTTATTGTTATTTTTATTTCCTTGTATTTTATTTATCTTTTATTATCTTAAATACCCATCTTTTATTGCTTTCTTATTCAATGAACTTTCATATTGGTTGTTTTTGGTGTGCATTATAGTCTCTAAATCCATTTTTAACATTCTACATTTTTGTCTGTACAGCACTTTGAATTGCATTTGACTTGTTTGAAAGGTGCTGTATAAATAAAGCTTGATTGATCGATCGATTTGTGGCATTATTCATTGATTGTTCACAGAAAAATAAACGAAATTGAAACTTTGTCAAACTCCTCTTTGTGTTATTAAGACAAGCTGACACAGATTTGTATTGAAACAACAGTGTCCCATACAGATGTGTACTTTTCAAAATAAGACTATTATGCAACTTGGCACTTTGCAGTAAGCCAAACTCCATTACAAAATGTGCAAGTTTTATTCTTTCAAGGAACTTGCATATATTATAAATCATCATATATTTCACAAATCCTGATGTAGCTAAAAGGATGATCAGAAAGTAGGAATCTGTTTAATCTAATTTAAACTTTTTGCATAGCACAGCTGTGTATTATTATGAGCTGGGGACTCACCTGAAGCAGCCTTTGACCTTTGTTGTATAAAAAATAAAAGCAGCTTTTGACATTTTATTGAAGCCGAATAGATATCTAACCCTTAATGATTCAGAACATATCTTTATTTTATTTATATTTTATTTTAATACGACACAGTTGCGTTTATAACAACAATTAACAGATTTATGAATGAGGTTTGGCGACGCAGATAAAACCTCCATACTTGTGGTGTTCACAGAGACAGTCTGTCCTAGACTAATATATTACTAAATATATATTTTAGTGTGACTTTAAAGTGATTAAAAAGTGTCAAACTTACATAGTTGAGATTTTAGTTGAGCGTCTTTTCTTCTTGCTGGATCAAACAGATCTGAGTTGAAGGTGAGGCGGAATAAAGACTGTGTAACATACCAGAGGCTATATAACAGAGCATCCGGTGAGCACCTTCAAAATAAAATACATTTCCAGTTTCCATTTTTTTGACTTTCTGAAAGGTCTCCAGGGTTTGCATGAGGTAATTGTTTAGCCAAGGTGGTAAAAAGGCACCCATGATTTTGTGATTCTACAGAAAATATTAATGGATATTGGTGCATATTCCCTTAAAAAAACAACTTAACTGCACTAATTGTAGACAAAACTAAATGTATAAAAGAAATTCTGTGCAAACAAAATACAAAGTCATAATATTACGAGAAAAAAGTCAGAACATTACGAGAATAAAGTCAGAATATTACGAGAATAAAGTCATAACTTTATGAGAAAAAAGTTATAATATTACAAAAAAAAGTCATAATATTACGAGAATAAAGTCATAACTTTATGAGGAAAAAAATAAAATAACACGTAAAATTACTACTTTATAATATTATGACTTTATTCCCATAATATCACGACTTTTTTTCTCATAATATTATGACTTTATTCTCAAAATCTCAGATTTCTTTTTTTGGCCCTAATACTCTGTTGTACTGATGGTGAATAAAAATGAAAATGTAAACAAAAAAACAGTTATTTATTTCCATTTTTATAAATCCACAGGGAGCCACTGGAGAGGAGCTAAAGTGTCGCACGTGGCTCCCGAGCTGCAGGTTGCTGACCCCTGGTCTAAGCTTTTACTTTGAAGGCAGCATTAGCAGGTTCCCTTCTGCAGCTTCACACATCACAGAGTTGAGTGTGTGTGTGTGTGTGTGTGTGTGTGTGTGTGTGTGTGTGTGTGTGTGTGTGTGTGTGTGTGTGTGTGCTTGTGTATGTGAGACAGCAGGGAGGGGGTTCCCCTCTTCTAGACTGTGAGGTCATGGGAGTTGGGGTCAAACAGAGGACAAGAGGAGGAGGTGCTGCTTCTCCTCCAGACTACAGTACACTACTGACAAACAGCCTTTTCTCCTGGTAACCGTGGTAACCGTGTCCTGGCTGTAGCTTCATATTTAGTGACATCATCTTCATCTAACTCTCTGCAAGAAAGCAAATATGCCTGTTTCTCAAAATGTTGAGCATACAAATGGCCACATTTTTAATCTTTTGTACATGAAATGTGACATATTCTGTTGTTTTTTTTAAACAGAATTAGCCATAATTTGTATTTTTGGCACAAAATTGTACAGGTTTTGTATTTGTTGGGCAGTAAAATTGACAGATTAGCATGCAAGTTGTCTAATTTTATATTTTTTGGCATGGAGACAATTTAGCAATTTTTGTGCATGAAAATGATCAGATTTAGTATATATATTCAGCATAGAAATTGTCAACCTATGTTGTGATGAAAAATATACATAAATAAATAAATAGGTAACAAACCAAAAGAGTTTTCTATAAGTTTGATTTGATTTGAATAACTGATTTTTGTCAAATTTATCTGTAGATCCAGTAAATGTTTCTGATCTGTTAATGCAGTAAAAGTCTTAGTTGATTTGGGAAATATAAATAACAATTATATTCAAAATCTGTTTTTTTGGTCTATAAAATGTCAAATGAAAATTGAAAAATGCCCCTCCTAATTCCCCTGAGTGAAAGGTTTTGTCTTCAAATATCTTGTTTTTTGTTTGCCAACAGTTTTAAACCACAAAATATTTAGATTATAATTACATAAAACAAAGAAAAGTAGCACATTTTCATATATGAGAAGCTGAAAGCAGTGAATCTTTGGCATTTTTCTGTGCAAAGTACATATGTTTTTTTTAAAGATGACTTTTTTTTTTAAGACAAGTAATTATCTAAATAGTTGCCAATTAATTTGTCTTTCAACGAGTGATAAATTTGTCAAATATATTAAAATAATCTTATTTACGGTATCTTAATTCAACTACAAACAGTGTTGTGAGGTCACAAAACCTAACTAAATCAAAATCAAGAAGAAAACAAAAAAATAGCGGCAATAAAACAAACATGAAAACACTCCTTTGTTGTTTTAATTTCACCTTTAATAGATGCAGCCCGCCTCGTGTGAAGGAAAGGCCACATTTGGTAACGATTCAAAGAGAAACCACAAAATACCGACACAAATAAACCGGCCTCGAGTTAACTGTTCGCCTGCAGAGAGAGCTGCAACGTGATGAAACCCTCCGCTTCTCCTGCAGGTTTGTTTTTCTGTCAGACTTTTAAAAGGCACTGCTGAGGTCCGAGCTTTCAGACCGAGCTCAAAGGCCAAAATTCAACTAAATCTTGCACTAAAATATGGCTTCTATTGACTTCCATCTTCCGTAGACAGATTAGTGAATTGAAAATAAGATCATCTTCTTTTCATACTTTTGGATTTTGCAGCTCAGGTCTGAAATTAAAACCTTTTTTTCTTCCTCAAGTGTAAAAGTTGTGTTTCAAATGCTTACGAGGAACTCATCATGTGAGATAAACCCGATCTCTTCTCTACAAAGTCAACAAAAAAACAGCATAATTGGAAAATAATAATATCAGTAAATGGCAAAAGAGCTACACACAGATCTTTGGCATTTAACGTTACAGTTTCTGGATGTTCAAACTAGAGACACAGATCGCACAAAACAGAAGATCTTAAGCTGATAGGTCAGTTAACTAATTTAAGAGAAAACAGTCTCACTACAAGGTCCATTTAGTGGCCGTTCTGGAGCTTTTGATCACATCAAATGATCACATGACATGATTAGTATTCCTAACAACAGTTTGAGCGTCAAGAATAAACTTTTGAACTGCAGCTTTGGATGAAAGGTCCTTAGAAGTGCTCAGAAAAGATGGAAATTTGAACTTCTAAAAAGGTCAGTTTGCTGATGAAGATCATGTAATGTGATCAAAGGCTCCAGAACGGCTGCAAACAGTGAGGATATGGTGAGATTGTTTTCAGTTTCCAAGGTCAAAAATGAACTCCAGCAATTTAATAGCTCTAAAAATGATCTAAATTTATGATTTTTAAAACCGTAAATAAATATTCTTGTATAGAGTATGATTCATTTTACACCACATAATGCAGTTATATGTAAAATGTATATTCACTGACAACATCTAAATATTTAGGGATGCACAAAAATAGTTTTGTTAAAGGATAATCTTTTCAGGGCACCCATAGGACTCCATACAAATAAATATTGTAATCTATATCTATACAATACATATTATATATATTGTAGGATGTGTTGTTGTTATACAGTTTAGCCAATTTGTCGAAGAAATTGTATTACAAAGTGCACTGAAAGCTCTGGAAAAATTGAGTAAGTATTCTTGACAATTTACTATTATAAAAGACTAAAAAACACAGGAATTATTCACATTTGAGAGGCTGGAACCGGTTAATTTTTGCCTAATAAATGTCAGAAAACAGCAGAAAATGCCCACAATGACAGTCCCAAACTCAACAATGTTCAGTTTATCAACAAAGTAGCTAATCTTCATATTTGAGGAGCTGGAACCGGAGCATATTTGGCATTTTTTGCTTAAAAATTATCGAAATAGTTGATATAATAATAATTTAATAATGAATAATTGATTTAACTGCATTAATTGGAGATAAAACTAAAAGTATAAAAAAAATTCTAGGCAAACAAAATACAAAATCTTGTTTTTTCCAGAGCTTTCAGCCACATCTCACGACCTTAATCAGCAATTAGAGTTTGCTCAGATGATTTATTTAGCAAAATAAATCAGCATAATATGGTGTAACATCAAACTAAATGTTTTATTTTTTGTCAAACTACTTCATCTAAAGGTAAAAAATTAACCTTAAAGCTCAATTGTTTGTGCGCTCTGTGACTCTAGTCATGATTAAGATCTCTGAATACATAGCAGGTATCACATAATAAACTCTGCGTTCATTAACACTACTGGCCCAAAAGCTGTTCATAATAGATACATTGATCAACAAGCCTAATTTATATAACCAGCAGATCTGAAAGCATTTGAAAAACAGTATGTGTTCACCCATTTTCACTCCAAAAATTAATTTCCAAATGCCGTCTGACCGCCCGTTTTTATCTACGATGATAACGCATGCTTTAATGCTGAGCAGCCCAGTAGTGTGTACAGTAAGCATGAATGTATACAAAGAGACAAACAGGAACACATGCGAGATTTCACAGTCTACAGCTAAACTCATACGGAAGCTCGTTGAGACCAAAAACATAAAATAAAATTAGCTTAAAATAACTTCTGTCACACTGTACTTCCATTTGTAAAAAAAAGAAACATAATTATGAGTGGAGCTTAACAAGTTCTTTCAAAATAAGATTATAGTGAATTAGATGTTAAGATGAAGTACAGAGTGTGATGGCGGAAAAAAAAAATAATCAAAAAACCCGTCTTCCCTGAATTCAACGTTAAAGTGCCCAAAATTAATTGATACGTCTAGTCTGGTAATGATGTGTTTAAACAGCTAAAGTTGTTTTTTCAAATACACAAACAACAACAACAACATGGCTTTAAGATTCATCAACTGTTTCCATGCAGACTTTCGTATCATATTAAATTATATTATAGGGAAGCAAAAAGAGGCCAAAACAGTTTGAGATTTAAAAACGACTGAATACCTAATTTATGTGAATTATTTGAAAAATCCAGTAGTTAATTTCAAGTTTTCCAAATTCTTGGTAGCCCAAATGTTTAAATTTGAATTTTTCATCATAAATTTTGGTGCTTGAATTTCACTTTTTAAATGTCAACATTAAGTATTCAGGTGTACTCCAGTTATTTATTATTGCACTTCCATAAAGTTAAGGTACTTCTGAGAGACAGTTTGAAAAAGTAATTGTCAAAATCAAAGCAGCAGAGGCTGAGATATCCTGACTTTTAGTTCTGAAATGCTGGATCCTACATTTCCCATAATGCAACACAATGTTAACTTCCATTAGCTCCTCTCTGCCTCCAGAGTCACAGAATTATACAATATTTAACTCACGAGTATTTCTCCTCATGACGAGTAAAACTGAACTTGAAACTACAATTAATGGAGTGTCCCTTTAAATGTCACAATTAGGCATTCAGTTGCTTGTAAGACCTTTTTTTGCTTCCATACCATTAACCCAGTGTTTGATAGTAGAATAAACGAGGGTTAAAACCCCTTTAAATAAAACTATATATGTTTTCCCTCCAGTGGGAAGAGGCCTCTAATATATATTTTTTGCTCCAGGCAACACCACAAAAATATCTTTGGTTATAACAAGAAAAAAAATAAATCTATAAGATAGTTTGACACAGAAATGAGAGAATAGTTGCAGTATTCGTCCACTAGGTGGCAGTATTGTATTTGTATTTAGTAGCTGCAGCTCAAGCATATAAGCTTTTTTAATGACTTGTGATGAATTATAATAATCTGATTTGTAGTTTGTCTAAATGATTGTCTTTGTTTCCTCAAATAGCTGAATAATTGCTGATTCAAAAAGCTGATTTTTCTACAAAACTACACTGAAAATAAGCCTCTTTGGTCTCTAAGCCATAAATGATAAGTTGCATATACTAAACATTGCATATATATATATTTAAGGCAGCTATTTACTTGCAAAACCATCCTTGAACCCACAAAAACAACTCAACTTTTGTACCTTCTTTTACACTTTCTGATGCATATCTTTCCTTAATTTTACGTCTTTCCATCCTTTACTTTATACTTTCTTTCCTTGTTTACATCTTTATTATTTTCCCCATTTATCCACCAGAAAAAGAGCTGAAACCCGGGCTGATAAGGAGGTCAAGGTTGCATGTTTTAACTTGAGATAAAAGCACAAAACAGGCGTTTTAAATGAATGCCTGCAGACTGACAGACGGCACAATGCAGCCATTTTTCTCTCCCTTGTTCTCTGCAGCTATCAGCACTTACAGACCTCCTTTTCTCACAGCTGTGGATTACAGGAGCGTTCCTTAATCACGGTGACTTGTGGTTTGAGGAAAATCACGTTATTGTTCTCAAGGTCACACTCCTTTTATGACAGTCTTATCTTCTGTATTTATCCTTCCTTCCTCCATCTAATGTTTCTCTTCTACTTCCTCTAAACGGCTCTGTCAACTTCCGGATACCAGTCGAATCTCACTCCTCCTTCCTCCTCTAACCATTCAGGGTCAAAGGTCAGGGGTCACGTCTATCCAAACTACATCAGGTCAGGCTTTCAATCCAACCAGTTCATGCTCACTCTTCAAAACAAACTACATTTCTTCCTGTGCTCACACTTTCAGTAGAAACCTTTCCTCTGATTTCTGTCTGTTTTCAGTCACATTAAACCTGAAATTCACCTCTTTTTATTTCTCAGTACGTTCTTCTACAACATTCAGTTTCTTGCCAACTTCTTATGGAGTCTGAAGTGTGCCAATAATAATAATAAAATATAAAAAAATATGCAATATAATTATGTATTCAAAATAAAATGTAAGTAAATATAAACATATTTTTTAAACCTATTTTTAATTTTATTTCTATATTGTATACATAAAAGGAGATAAAAGCAGGAAAATGACGGATGCTTATTTGCTTTGAAGATATGTAATGGAGGATGGTTCATACATATGTATCCTGGAAAAAATAATTATGAAAATATGCTTTAGTTAGAAAATAAAAAATGCATTTGCCAATTAATACATTTATTTGATTTTTTTTTTTTTAATTTATAATGGAAATAAATTAATTTTTGTCTTTCCATTTTTAATTCCCATTAAATTAAATTAAAATTGTAAATGCTACAGCAGGAGACAAAATTTGATTTATGAGAAAAGAGCAGGCGCATTAGTAAATGCATGGCATATAAAAAAGTTTTTCAGGGTAATTTTAAAAATTGAATTATTAATCCTTTAAAAAAGAAAAAAGGAAACATTATTAATTGATAAATGTAAAGAAGTTGTTTTTTTTTTACTTAATTAATCCATTTAAAATAGTGTTTACGCGTTGTCCCTTGTGACCTTGTCTATTCTGTTATTTTACTGTTTATCTTACCATCTTTATGTTCTATTAAAAACAATTAAATAAAAATAAAAACATATATTTAAACACAAAAAAAGTATTAAATTTTGGCACACTTGAGACTCCATACATATATGCAGGCTACTTGTTCCTTTCTCACTACAGAAATATTTCTCAACTTTCAGGGTAATTCAAGCAAAAAGCAACAAAGATCGAGACCTCTTTACTTCCAGAGTATTCTCTAAATTATCTAGTATTCCTGTCATGTATACGCAGCTACAGCTGATGCTCATGTTGTGTATTTACCTCTAGTAGCAAAACTATTAAAACTATTAGTAAACTATTCTCCGTGTCTGTGTCAACAACCAGATTGGTGCTCCGCCTCTGTACAAAAAAAACTAAAATAAGACTTTTTTTTTTGTTTCAAGAAAACAAAATAAAACAATAAAACGCTTCACCCATATAAATTAAGAAAAAAAAATATGTACAGACCTTTAAAACAAAAAAAAATTAAATAAAACTCTAACTCAACGTATGGCCTCGAGTCTTTCACAAGTTTAAAAGGGGAAACAAAAAGAGGAATCAGATAAATTATGTGACAGCAGGACAGAGTGAGAGGAGAAAAAGAAGAAGAAGAAGAAGAGAGGGATGGAGGGAGAGAGGATGAATGGATAAATATGGCACAATGAAGTGAATCTTTGGTGTTTGCAGGCAGCAGTTTGAAGTCTTTAATCCAGGCTGAATCAAACTCCAGCATCCAGATTTTGTCCGTTCATCTCTTTATTCGCCGTCTGTCAGTTTATTTTCTTCTTTATATCATCCCTCTTTTTGTCTGTATCATCCCTTCTTCCAGGCGATGGATCCTCTTCTCTCACTCTGCGTTCACATCCCTCTCTTCGTCAAAATTTACACTATTTTTCCTCCACCGAGGAGGTAAAGAAATCACCTCCTCCTCCGTCCCTTTAGGGGGCAGCGGTCCTGTTTTATGGAGGTTAATCCTCTAAGAGGGCGCTCTGACCTCCCTCAGTGCCTCCTCCAGTCTCCGCCGGTAAGCCTCGTAGCGGCGATTCACCGCCACCTTCTGCTCGTCCTCCTCTTTGTCGAGGAACCGCAGGAAGTTACGCAGCTCCGGGATGGAGAACGCGTCCCACTGGAGAGAGGAGCAAACAAACTTTATTTGTATGGCACATTTTTGTTTCTTTCAGATGATGCATACGGATGGTACTTGATTATATAGTAGGTGTGGTCATTCCTTCTTTTTATTATATATTATGAAGGATGAAGTGAGCACAGACAAGGAGGAGAAGAAAGAGTGAATAACAGGAGTGATACTGTAGATGTAGATAGAGGTGTGGTGTTACCATGACTTCTCCGGTCTGCTGTTCTCTCAGTACGAAGCCGAGCGTGTCGCCGTCGGGTCCCGCCACCAGACGAAGGAACAACGGCTGCTCGCCATCCGCCAGCTTACACACATACACTGCAGGACACACAAGCACATACACACACACAGATTAATTTAGGCAGTACAGTATGTGCGGTGCTTTAAGCCACATGCATGCAGGCACCACTGCGGTCGCTGCAGTTGCATTTAGTGTGTGTGTGCATATAAACAGGCATGGAAGAGGATGAAAGGATGGGCGCGGCACATTAACGACCACAGTAATTTACAAAAACAGAGAGTGAGAGAGAGCGAGAGAGAGAGAGAGAGAGAGAGAGATGCATGTTGCTGGACTGAGCTGAAGTTACAGCAAACAGAGCAACAACGCTGGACTTTTAGGGTCAATACCGATATTGATAATTAAGTAATTTTAATTAAAACGCATTAACACAATCAATCTTTCAGATGTTGTAGCGGGCTCATTTCTAAAGCTAGAGTGAAAATACTGGCACCATATGAAACTACAAAACCTAAGGTATTCATCGGTACCAACCATGTCATGCTAGCTCATCGTAAAAGAGGCTAAATAATGCTGCAAATTTGCACTACATTTTGTCGAGGAAAAACTGTCATGTCCATTTTCAAAGGGGTCCCTTGACCTCTGACCTCAAGATATGTGAATGAAAATGGGTTCTATGGGTACCCACGAGTCTCCCCTTTACAGACATGCCCACTTTATGATAATCACATGCCGTTGGGGCAAGTCATAGTCAAGTCAGCACACTGACACACTGACAGCTGTTGTTGCCTGTTGGGCTGCAGTTTGCCATGTTATGATTTGAGCATATCTTTTATGCTAAATGCAGTACCTGTGAGGGTTTCTGGACAA
>CAKAOI010030620.1:0-28033 GCA_916701655.1 Sebastiscus albofasciatus | reverse complement strand
TTTGGTGGATTATTTCTCTGTTGTTCCAATGCTAATGGTCATTGTATTTTACATGGTTGGAAAGCCTGTTTATTGACCTTCACAATGATGTCCAACTTGTAAGGATCATGCATTTGTGGGATGAGCAGCACAGCTGATTATGTGGGGAGCACCCAAGTAAAATGTTCCAAAATGCTCCGTCAATGGTAAACAGTGTATTCTCCTGTTGGTGTTGACTCTTGTTTTGAGTTGTTTGATGGATTGGATGATTGAACTCTCTATCAGTAACAAGGAACAAACAAGACATATTGGCTATTTTACACTTTATTCATTTAATACACCGTCAGGAGCCTCAGTAGCGGTGGAAGATCCATACGCAGCCACAACAGCCTGACATCTCCTCCTCATGCTGGTCACCAACCTGGTCACACGTTGCTGTGGGATGGCGTTCCATTCCTCAACCAGGATTGGTTGCAGGTCAGCCAGCGTGGTTGTGTTGGTCACTCTAACACGTACAGCACGCCCAAGCTGATCCCACAAGTGCTGAATTGGGTTGAGGTCTGGACTCTTGGCAGGCCGTTCCATTCTCTCTACTCCCACATTGTGGAGGTAGTCTGTGATAACCCTGGCTCTGTCTGTCACTGAAAGAGCTTTATAACACCTGACAACAAACGGATGTCAAACAACTCTCTTCAATTATTAGAAAGATTTTTCTTTTCATGATTTGTTATTTCCCCTGTTAACTTTTATTAATGATACAGTTAAAGTCAGAGAGAGAAGGAGGGTCTGTCTTTTACACCTTTTCACCATTCAATATCATCACTTCCATTCAGTCACATGTGAGGCTGATAATTCCTGATATGAGTTACATCATTTAAATTTTCCCTCCAACATTCAGCCTAATAAATCATTTCTAGTGTCAGAATATCAATAAATACAGATGCTAATAATGAATAAATAATATAAAGATATTGTGCCAGGAGAGATGCAGCTGTTATTCATGTGCAGGTGTTTGTTAAACAGGTAACAGGCTACAGAGAGAAAACACTGCTGCTCTACCACTGATGATAACTGTGTCTTTATTAGTATTAGTACAGTTCAGACACAAACAGCTGTTAAAGCCAACTGACAGTTGATCCAGCTGTGATCAGCTGATCCAGCTGTTATCAGCTGCTGCTGTCATCAGAAACAGACGTCGCTTCACGTGACGCTTCAGAAGAAAGATGGCTCATTTCTCTAAAAACATATTTCCTCTCTTCCTCTCTTCCTCTCTCCTCATGTCTTTTCCTCACCTCCTCCGCTCGCATGTCCCGTGGGCGGGACGAAGACGCGAGGAGAGGAGTCGAGGGGAGGAATCGAGGAGAGGAATTGAGCCGTACAAATTCAGAAATGGGAAAGGCCTCTTGTCATTGTCTCACCACATGTCCTTTGGTGCACATTTGTGAGGTGGTGAAGGATGGAGGATCACTTCTCCTTAAGCCTGGCCATGCTTCCTCCACAGGTACTAACACAATACCAGAGATAGTTATCATCCTCATCCATATAGCTCCTCATTGTGGTTCTTTAGTAACCTCTTCTTTACAGACTTGACAGTGTGCCACAGGTCACACTGCTGGTTTTTAAAGCCTTGAATGGTCTGGCTCCCGCCTATATCGGTGATTTGCTGACTCCCTATGAGCCTGATCGATGCCTGAGATCCTCTGGCAGGGCCCTACTAACAGTTCTAAGATCCAAACTGGTCAACAAAGGTGACCAACCGGGCTTCTGCTGTCCGGACCCCTCAGCTGTGGAACTCCCTACCTGAGGATCTCAGGCAGGCAAACTCTGTATCTTCCTTTAAATCTCTTCTTAAGACTCACTTTTATATTATGGCTTTTTCTTAACTGATGGTGCACTGTTGTCTCTCTCTCTCTCTCTCTCTCTCTCTCTCTCTCTCTCTCTCTCTCTCTCGAGGCAGATGGCCGCCCACCCGGTTCTGCTCTAGGTTTCTACTCGCTAAACGGGGAGTTTTTCCTGGCCACAGCGCATTGCAATGCTCTTGGTGGGATCTCTTGTTGGGTCTCTAAACTATAGTGTACGGTCTAAGACCTGCTCTATATAAAAAGCATCTTGAGATAACTTCTGTTATGATTTGATGCTATATAAAAATAAATTGAATTGAATTGAATTGTTGTAACTATTTATATGATTTTATTTTGTTTAGATTTTAAGTTCTGGGTGTTAATCATTTCTATCATGCTTTTATTGGAAAGCACTTTGTAACCTTGTTTTGAAAGGTGCTATATAAACAAAATTATTATTACACTCATGCTGTATGTTTGTGTGTTTTTGTCGCAGGACCTTCTGCATGGAAGGGTGGCAGTCGGTGGCAATCACAGATATCGGCACACCATAATTTGCAAGCTTCGACAGACATCTCTCCAAACCTCCAACCTCCAGCCAGTAGCTGTTCTTCACTTCTGTGACTCTGACAGTCTCTTGCACTACCACTAAGTCTGACAGGGTATCCAGGGGAGAGTACGTTCTAAATGTTACATTAATGTTTCTTTAGGGTGGGAATCCATCTTGTAAATTATGCTAACTGCATCTAGTGTTTCATTTCCACTTTAAGTTCAACTGCCCTGAGATACTTAAACTCCCTTGCTTGGGGCAATGACTCACTCCCAACCCGGAGGGCGCAATCAAACGTTTTCCGGCAGAGAACCATGGCCTCAGACTTGGAGGTACTGCCTCTCATCTAGACTGCTTCACACTTGGCTGCAAACAGAACCACATCATCTGCAAAGAGCAGAGATGGAATTCTGAGGTCCCCAAAGGGTACACTCTCCTCCCCCCGGCTGCGCCTTGAGATCCTGTCCATGAAAATCACAAACAGAGTCGGTGACTACCCCGGCGGAGGCCAACACCCAGTGGAAACGTTCTTCTACGTCCCAACCCTCACCTATGGTCATGAGCTTTGGGTAGTGACCGAAAGAATGAGATTGCGGATACAAGTGGCCAGAATGGGTTTCCTTCATAGGGTGGCTGGGCTCAGCCTTAGAAAGAGGGTGAGGAGCTCAGACATCTGGAGCCGCTGCTCCTTCGAAAGGGGCCAGCTGAAGGGGTCCGGGCATCTGATCAGGATGCCTGCTGGACGCCGGCCCCGGGGTAGACCCAGAACACGCTGGAGAGATTATATATCTCGCCTGGCCTGGCCTCGGGGTCCCCCAGGAAGGGCTGGAAAACGTTGCTGGGGAGACGGACGTCCTGAGTTCCCTGCTGCCCTCGCGACCTTGCCCTGGATAAGCGGAAGAAAATGGATGGATGGAAGTTCAACTGCTGCCTGACAACTGCTTTTACTCCACATGTCATGTCCCTGTGAGGAAACTTCACTGTTGCTGTGTTGCTGAGCAGCACATTTAGAAAATCAGTGCAGGATGGGGAAAGTACTTCACAGGTTATCAAGATACAAAAGTGGGACCCTCATGGAATGATCAAACATGGTACCTTCAAGTCACAAACTGATTTTCATAAGTATATTTACTAGACAGCTTAATCTACAACATGGCATCATCAAATGATGAGATGGGAACGAAAATATCCCTTCATATAATTTCTTGAACTGATATACATTTCACTATTAGGACTATTCACTATTAGGACTATTAGGATGTGTGTGTGTGTGTGTGTGTGTGAGAGAGTTGCAGCATTGGTAGACTGGAGCAAAACCCCAATGCAATCACTTTCTAATTTCCCTGAAATCAAATTACATGGAAGGGCAATACCCGGAGCACTGGACTATAGGAAAGTCATCTTGGAGATTATAAATCGACCCTGGGGTGTGTGAATGTGCAAGTGTCTGTGTGTGTCAACGTGTGTTCACATGCATATGTGTGTATAATATACATCCAACAATAAAATCAGCCACACTTGGAGCAGTCGGGTAATAACATGCGTAATACGCCGGTATAGAAAACTAACGTCACACATGGATACTGAGCAAGAAATCAACTCTGTAACAATGTGCTGACTGTTTCCTGTAAACTCCTCACAGTACTGTACCCAATTAATTAGGTCATTGATAAAAAAAAAAAAAACTATTGGAAGGCGATGCCCAGCTCCATAATTTGTATTGATCTGCTACAATGAGCTTATGCATGCTCTACTCAAAATTGCTTTTCCCACAGCAGTTTGCAGCAAAGTGGGGCACAGGATTCAAATGGAGTGCTTTGTGGATTGATTAGATCCCTTCTACTTCTTCTACTTTTGAATAAGTTTACTTTAATCTTTAGGGTTACTCCGTCAAACAATATCATTGACAAGTGTTTTTTACATACCAACTCATCACATTCAAAAATTGGTTATAATAATTATCTGCGTATATGATACATTTGACAGCAGAATTGAGTGCTAATTCACTGTGGGTTCGTCACAAGTAAACCCTTTCACATAACAGTGATGCGCAATTAATGTTTTAACCAGGGGTGCACCGATACTGATACCGGATTGGATATCGGGCCGATACTGATTCAAATAGCTGGATCGGGTATCGGTGACAATGGGGCCAATCTATTCAATTTAATTTGATGCTTATTTACTATATACATTATAGACTGGAATTTGAATTTCTGTTTAAGTTTTGACCAGTTTGTTGCTGCATTAAAAATGGTTGTTAAGGTTTTAACAGGTTCCTGTTCATTTTGAAGGTTTTTTATAAAGTTGCTGGTGTTCAATTTATTATTTTTACTAATGAATAACAGTTCATTCAATTTATATCTATGTATTTATTTGTTACATTTTGTTTTGATAAGTTAAGAAAGCAATGTTTAAAGCTGAAGTAGGCGAGATTGGAGCAAATATTATTAAAGAAAGTTATTTTTTTTTTAAACGGTCGCTATATGGTGACAGTAGTACATGAAACAGGTAACCTGAAAAAAATCATGTGTCCTCCGGTGCTCCTAACGGCATCTGCAAGATTTCACAGACCAGAGGAAAACAAGCAGTAAGAGCTGATCTGAGGTCTGCTGTCCAGCTGCCCTCTATGAGAGCCGGCTGTCAATCACTCTTGAACTCCGACCAAACGGTCAAACTAGGCAGCGCTGATCAAATATGAATCAATATTCTGTTACGTTAATGTCTATTTCTCTCCTCAGATGTTTTCAGAATCATCTTGTAGTGCACGGTTTAGCTGTAAAATGAGAAAGCTTGTGACGCCACCGTCATTGTGAAATCTGTTGAAGGAACGCCAAGTTCTGGTCACATGACTGGAGCACAGCCAATAGGAACACTCTCTCAATGAAATGACCTGTGATTGGTCAAAGTCTCTCGTCACGGGGCTAGATGTTCTAAATCCTGAAAACAGAGACATGAGGAGGAGCAGAAGTCTAGTTATCTCTCAGAACACTTGAATTACAATATGCTGAAAGGTTATTATGGAATTTTTGTCCAATAATGCCAAAAATATACTGACTTCTGCAGGTTTAAGTCAAGCCTGAAGTTTCCTTACACCTTAAAGAATGATCCCAGTCACTTCCACACAGTGGCGCATACAGCTTATTAATTAAACACCGGTATCGGATCAGTACTCGGTATCGGCCGAAAACCCAGGTATCGCTATCGGTATTGTGACTAAAAAAGTCGGATTGGTGCATATCCCTAGTTTTGACGTCAGAATCTTTTTAACGGCTCTTTATACATCCATGGTAGCAATGGTGCTCATTCAGACAGATGCAGTCTGGTTTACAGAATGGACAGATATTTGATAGACAATGTTTCAGAGACAAACTAGACAACATGCTCATCTGACGGTAATCAAAACAAACTATGATGAAGAAGGGCTGCATGGAGTAGTTGGAAGCTTCATTTTATAATTATTAATCACGATTAAACATTTTAATCGATTGACAGCCCTAATAAATAAAAATAATAATGAAGGCGGTGGCAGATGAGGAGAGACCAGTGTGTATTTTATGTCTGAAAACTCTGGCAGCTGACAGCATGAGACCCAATACATTAAGAAGAAATTTAGAAACATCACATACCAGTTACGTGGTTTGATAAAGTTTAACCCCTCATCCTACCAACCTATTTAACATATACTAGGACTACCGACTGGATAAACTAGAAGAAACAACCATCCAACAAGGGGGGAATGACATAGAAAGTTTGAGAACCAGCCTTAGCTGCAGATCAAAGCCTAAAACCAGCCCACATATTCTTTTACCTGCAGATACTTGTTTTGTTTTTTATCTCTCTGTCTTTGACAAAACAAATACAAGTTTTAATGGGCTTCTAACTATTGAGAAAAAAGGTAACATCTTTTCACTTTTACTGCAGAGGGATGTTCTTTAGTCTCCAGTTTCCCGAGCTGATGAGGCTTTTAAGGGAGCGTTGTACATCAACCGAGACCTTTATTTGGCATTAGGGAGAGGGATAAAAGCTGTTCCCTACCTAGGATCATATTGTAGCATAACATTCCTTTACAAATGCATTGGTAAATGATGGACTTGCATTTATATAGCTCTTTTCTAGTCTTCCGACCACTCAAAGCGCTTTACACTACATGTCAGCATTCAACCATTCACACACACATTCATACACTGATGGCAGAGGCTGCCATACAAGGTGCCAACCTGCCCATCAGAATCTAATCTAAATACTCATTGGCACACCGATGGCTCAGCCTTTTGGAGCAATTTGGGGTTAAGTGTCTTGCTCAAGGACATTTTGACATGTGGACTGGAGGAGCCGGGGATCCAACCACTGACCTTCCGATTGGCATACTTGCCAACCTTGAGACCTTAAAAAAAGGGAGGATTTCAAAACCAAAGTGGGGGCGTCTGGTGGTCCTCCCCCAGAAAAGACTTTTCAGAGACTCCGTTTCCTTTATTCTGGTGACTTATTTATTTTTGCTCCTGCTTGAGTATTTCTTGAGTATTTCTTTCTCTTAGTTCTCTCCATTTCTCTCTCCTTCTCTCACTGACCAAAGGTCCTTCAAACACAACGCGACAACGGCACCACTGTGCTCTGAAACCCATTATTTCCAACGGCTTGCAGCGCGCCACGATGGCCTTTCGCTGCATCGACCGAAGCCCAACTTTGGGCGCTGCTCACTGTGGCGAGGGCAGCTTAAACATGAGCTCAAACTGAGCTGTGTTGCGAACATAGACTGCTCTCTTCCGCTGGGGAACGACAGTTGGTGCAGCTCTATTGTCGTCCAGGTAGGAACAGTATGGATTATATACGCTGTTCAGTTCCATGAACAGGCTGAGATAATGAAAAGGAAAACAAAGTGTAAAAATTTGACATAAATCGGGAGAAATACGGGTGTATTGTGACCCCAAGAGGAAACCCGGGAGAGAGCGATGAAAAACGGAAGTCTCCCAGGAAAACCGAAAGGGTTGGTGGACGCGCTCTACCTCTGAGCCACAGCAGCCCATTTTGAGTGCATGTTTGTGGGAAGTCAGAGGAAAGGAAGGGAGAAGAGGAGGAGAAAGTAAGTGAGTTAAGGCAGTTTTGAAAGAGGTTCGGAGACGGGCTGCGAGAGATTTAAATCAATCAGCATGCGCTCTGTGAGGAAACCAGAAGGGGACAGCTGATTGATGGATTAAGACCATGACATGTTCTGTCGACTGTCCCAGTCTGCTTCATAATCTCTGACTTGATGCAACCAAGTAGGATGGCGTTCAAGTAGCATGATATTCACTATCAGTTTAGGCTCTAGTTGTTTTCAGGAGTCACTGCATGTGTGTGGGATTCCAACCAAATCCCTCTGGCACACACGCAACCAGAGGGATTTGGTTAAAACATTTAGGCTGTGACTTGCTTTGAACCCGGAGAATTTTCATGCCATTGATCCTCAGCTCAGAGAAAAGCTTTTGATAAAAAAAAAAAGTTTAATTGGCCTATTGGTTTCTGAGCTTAAGAAACCAACTGTCTGGGATTAGTGGAAGACATGAAGGAAACTCTTTTACCCACACAATACTGCAAGGCCATGAAGACGCCCTGTACACATTTTCTTGGAAATAAAACTTAGGCACACATAATAGTTATATTCAGCAGTGTTCATGCTGAAGACCGTGTAGACTGCTTTTCCCATAATTGTAGGGAATAGTAGTATAATAGTAGTATAGTTAAATCCTGCCTGTGAGAAATGTAATCACTGTAATCATTGATAAGATTTTATGGATCCCATTTTGCCACCACGGTAGCATGACTAAGGATGTCACCGAAGTATCGGTTCTCGTGACATCCCTAAACATCACAATCATGCGAGATGCTGTAATGAAACTTTTCAGGTGTGTAGTTGATATCAACTGAAGGCCAAGTTCAAAGATGGGTGTGGCAAGGGTGCCGGAAGTAGTGGGAACTGGGGAAGGGCCAATTGCCCCCCCCACACACACACACACTTTATGCCCAGGGCCCTAGATGGTCTCTGGTTTTAAATGATGCAATCAATCATTATCATTAGAGTGCTTCAGGGATGACATATTTTTGTAGGCCAACCAGGAAGTTAGCATCACCATGGTGTCCTCAACAAAAAGCCTATGGGATTTTTCCAGCTTTATTGTTTGCAACATTAGGGCGTATTCACACCTGCCTTGTTTAGTTCAGTTGAATGGAACCCTGGAGCGTTTACCCTCTTGGTGCGGTTCCTTTGGGGAGGTGTGAACACAGCAATCGCACTTGGTTCACTTCCAAATGAACTGCGGTACGGTTCGGTACGCTTCGTTTGTGGTGACAACATGATCCGACCTCGATCCGGTCCAAAAAGCATTGCACCTTTTTAGATTTAACCAGCTCTGGTAGCGAGCTGCACTGTGCACGTCAACACCAGACAGCAGACAACATTACTACTAAGGAGCCTACGCTTGCCCTCACTATTCACATCAGTATTAAACAGGTGTAACGTCAGGCTGTGTTGAAGACCACGGGCATACCTGATGGGTCTTTGGAAATATTTTCGGCCGATGAGCATGTCACAGTTTAGGAGGGTAAATGCATGCCTCCTCCTGAACTGTTTTGATATGTGGCGACTCCAGTGCATCGATACATTGTTTTCCAGTCGCAGCCGCGCCTCATTTTCTCGTTTTCCAGCATGGAAATTCTGACCAATTAGAGAGCAGTTTCTTTGCATACCAAACTTTTGGTCCGCTCGTAAATGCTGACGTGTGAACACAACCCAAACAAGAGACAGTATGCAACATGGTAACAATTTGGTCCCTGATTCAGACCAGAGCAAACCAACTACAGGTGTGAAAACACCCTTAGACTTGTAACGTTATCGTACATTTCATGTTTAAAACGCATATTATGTTACACATAACATAACATCTATAAACTATAAACATTAGCTTAACAATAACAAACGCCAGCTAACTCTTATCTGATGAGCTAAGTTACGTATGCAAACGATTTTATAATGTGAAAAATTCTGAAAGGAAGATGTAATATGACAGGGCGACTGTTTAAGAATTACCTAATAATTTATTGAGAAATGTAAACATTATAGTACTTTTTATCCAGAAAAAAGCTCCCCCGTTCACTTATATGTGTTTTCAGGCCAGTCTTGCCCTGTCCAATATGGTGCCCATGTTGACATACACTCCAGGAGTCAATGCGGCGTCTACGTATATGTCTATGCTGCTAATGAACAAATGTAAATCCAGTTCCAGTAAATGACTTGTATATATGACTGTAACTCTTTCTTTTGCAGCCCTCCTTATTAGAAGTGTGAGGAGCAGCACGTAGCTGTCGTTAGAGGCAGTTCGCTCCTCGTCAACATATCAGCAGTAGCCAGAGAGGGTGAGAATGACAACCTGCTGGCAAATAGAAGATGCATGACTGAAGTTTCCAATTTGTCTCTTGTCCTCCCTATCTCTGTGACTGTGAGTGTGTGTGGGTGTACAATATGTCAATTCTTCTAGCAATCCCTGACTGAAACAACACGATGACACGAAAACAACAAAAATCTAAAGGGTTTCGTGAAGGACTGAGTGTTGCATTAACATGTCCTGTACCCAGATTTATTCCACATAAGCATAATCCATGTCTGATTTACACCTGGCATTAACATGCATCACCAGTACCATGAAATCAGATTGCTCTTCCTTAATAAAATGCTAATAACTACTTCAAGCGTAGCACACTCCTCTCATATTTGATGCAAAATGTTACTTTCATCAGTCTTTTGGAAAGACCTTGTAATCAGAGTAGGGATGGAACGCCACATGCGGCTTTCCTTTAACTTGTCTCACTGATTAGTACCCTGCAGGTAACTGGCCGCTGAGGTTTTATACAAAAGAAGAAAAAAAACCCCTCTGAAAACCAATTTGACTTTCTGAGTAATAACAGAGGTTGAGTTTGATGTTTGAAGTTTGAATTATAAGGTAATAATATAATACTAATAATAATCAAAAATAAAACATTTCTTGTCAACAAGAATAAACTCTGTCAACAATGATGCTGACAACCAGCTGGCAAACTCCAGCTGTCTGAGGGGGCAGGGGCAAAAAAATTAAAAAGGTCAGCCTGTGTGGCACTGCATAGCATCATCTCAATTTTAAGGGCACCCTAGAAGGTACTTCATCACATTGTCTTTATTGGAAGGGCACCCAGGGCACTTCATGACGTCTCCAAATTGGGGGCGTGCTGACTGTCATCTACCGTAGGTAATAGAGTCCTACAGGAATGAGTTCTAACGTCCGGGACATACAGGGAACGTCAGGAGCGCATGGCGGCTGCTTGGCGTGGTGGCTGCGTCATTCACGCATTGGGTGTTCACACTGGCTGCGTTTCAGCTGCGTGTCTGCTGCTTGTCTGCTGCGTTTCAGCTGCGTTTCTGCTGCTGCTGCTGTCAGCCATTTCTGTCTACATAGAGTTTGCCTTTAAATGGTCATTTCATTTCATTATAAATATCATTTATATTTATTTAGACAGAGAAAGGTTAAGAAACATGTGGTAATTTGTAAATAATAGTAATAATTGACAATTAGAACTCAGTACTATATTCATTCATGGAGCTCTCCAAGTCACTACATGTTCTACAACACTGTCCGGCACATATTTCAGAATAAAAGCCTTGTGTTAACAAATTAAGGAATTCTGTCCACAGAAAAAAGGGTTATGGGCTTTTATTTTGAAATGAAAGCAGGAAGTGTTGATTTAAAAATAAGTCGTTACTTCTTTTCATGTCTGTGACATATTCTTCAGATGTCTAGATATTAAAACTGTAGTAATGTTGCTGATATGATGCCCATATTCAGTCAAACGATCACTTTCACTGTCTGTTGCTGCTGTGAAACGCTTGAGGGTTTTTATTTTGAAATGAAAGCAGGAAGTGTTGATTTAAAAATAAGTCTTTACTTTTTTTTCATCTCCGTAACATATTCTACAGATAGACATCGAAACTGTAGTGATGTTGCTGGTGTGATGTCAATATACAGTCAATAGATCACTTTCACTTTGAAACGCGCGCGGCACGAGTCAAAAATAGGAGAGACCTCTATTCTCTAGAAGAGACGCAGGCAGTGTGGCTGCTCTAACCTGTTAACACGGACGCCGAAATAAAAAACAACAGGTAACACAGCAGCCACGCGCCCCTGACGTTCCTGGTGTGTTTAGGGCTTAAAACCTGGAAATGAGTTTGCATTTTAGCACGGTTCCCCGTCTGGAAATCAATTATTTTTTGAATGGGTTTTCAGTTTGAAATAAGGTCTGTAGTTAACACAATCTTAAGAGTTTTGTTCTGCAACATAAAATACATCGATAAATACCCCACTTGTGAATTTTGAAGCCTATATGTTTGGAAAAGGTCATCATGCCGTCTCGTGTGCCTTTACAGCCTCGTTATGTATACTCACGCTCATGTGACCGTGGTGAAGTTTGTTTATAGCCTAACGTTAGCTTTGTACTTCTGGCGATTGCATTTACTCTTTAAAAATCATAAAAAAGGTGTTCATTTGTGAAGATAACAAAACATTTGTTTGCCACAGAGCTTATTTTCTGCAATAATCCAAAACCCAATGGAACAATCCCATTGGCTTTTTGTGGAGGGAACCAGGGCTTCCTGGACTTCCTGGTTGGCCTACAAAAATACCTCATCCCTGGAGCACTCTATACACTGACTATAGATAAGTACCTCATACAACCCTATTTAAAAACAATCCAAACTAATCATTTAAGGAAACCTTAACAAGGAAAGACACACACACACACACACACACACACACACACACACACACACACACACACACTATGGTAGTAATCCCACTGAGGCGGCTGGCTACTGTTATACATGGTTCATTATCTTGAAGGATGATCATACCTCTCCTTGTGGTTACTGTACAGCTGCCACCATTAGGAGATGAGTATGTGCATGTGTTTATTTGCCCATGTGTGAGAAAAAACGTTTGTAATATTAACATGATTCATTACAGCTGTCATACGCCTCTTTTGTTTCGGACCCTTGAGGTGCTGTTTGGAAACGTCTGCTCAGTGGGCTTACAGCTCATACACGGAGGACATCACGGCTTCAAAAGACTGTCCCTGGTCATTCAAGACACACAATTCACTTTTACTGCATCAGCACCTTGTGGTGCTATAAAAATAACTTTGAATAGAGGGGAGGACTGAGGTAGTCATTCATAATGGATAATGAACTCTCCCATTTATCTCTCTTTCACTGTCCCTCTCCCATCTTCTGTCTTTCTTTCTCTCATCCTCTTTTTCCATAATGGATAAAATACTGTTGGGATGAATATTTGTAGTGTTATGCTTGTTTTATTGAGCAGAAACGGTGGAGATGGGCAAGAATTGTGCTGCCTCAGCTCTAAGCAACGTGGTGTGTAAATCAGAGCTTACAGCAGGAGGAGCTCATTAATGTGGATGAAGCGGGACAGATGCACTACACAAGGCCTGGAAGAGTGTAGAGATGGAGACAAAGAAAGAAAACTTGTTAACGGAGGCTGTAACTAGGCATGAAATTTGCAATTTACTGAGCTGATATGAAATAAAATTCTAGTTTTAGTGCTCTGATTACATTCTGAAAGTAGACAAAGAATCCTTAAGAAGTTCAACTACAAATCAGTACACAGACACACCAGCCCATTTGCACAAAAAGGCGCATAAATCATGATAATGCATAAAGCCCAGGACACACCAAGAACGTCACACGTCTCAGCTGTGTCTCTTCTAGAGAATAGACGTCTCGTCTATTTTTGACGCTTGCCGCACGCGTTTCACAGCAACAACAGACAGTGAAAGTGATCTATTGACTGTATATTAACATCATATCAGCTACATTACTACAGTTTCAATGTCTATCTGTAGAATATGTTACGGAGATGAAAAAAAAGTAAAGACTTATTTTTAAAATCAACACTTTCTGCTTTCATATCAAAATAAAAGCCCTCAAGCTTTTTTTCTGTGAACAAAATTCCTTCATTTGTCAACACAAGGCTTTTATTCTGAAATATGTGCCGGACAGTATTCTGGAACATGCAGTGACCTAGAGATCTCCATGAATGAATATAGTACAGGGTCGATTATTACTATTATTTACAAATTACCACATGTTTCTTAACCTTTCTCTGTCTAAAATAAATATAAATGGTATTTATAATGAAATGAAATGACTATTAAAAGGCAAACTCTATGTAGAAAGAAAGAGCTGACAGCAGCAGCTGCAGAAACGCAGCTGGCGTGAACACCCGACGCGTGAGGCGTTTAGCATGCAATAAGTACGCCTTTCTTGATTTCGTGTCTTTTTTATTCTATGTATTCTGTACTGACTGCAATGTAAATGCATCCGCGTACAAATGCTAAAGGTAAGAGTTAAGGCGTGTTGACACAGGGAACGTCAGGGGTACGTGGCGGCTGCGTTACCTGTTTTTTATTTCGGCGTCCATGTTGACAGGTTAGAGCAGCCACACAGCCCACGTGAGACGCGCAGCTCGGCTGCATGTCAGCTTCATGTCTTCTAGAGATTGGAGTGCTCGCCTATTTTTACTGCGAGCCGCGCGGTTCACAGCAGCAACAGACAGTGAAAGTGATCGTTTGACTGAATATGGGCATCATATCAGCAACATTACTACAGTTTCAATATCTAGACATCTGAAGAATATGTCACAGACATGAAAAGAAGTAAAGACTTATTTTTAAATCAACACTTCCTGCTTTCATTTCAAAATAAAAGCCCATAACCCTTTTTCTGTGGACAGAATTCCTTAATTTGTTAACACAAGGCTTTTATTCTGAAATATGTGCCGGACAGTGTTGTAGAACAGTGGTTCTCAAACTTTTTGCATCACGTACCACCTCAGAAAATATTTGGCTCTCCAAGTACCACCATTATGACTGTTGTTAAAATACAATAATGTAGGCCAGCAATGCACAGTTCAAGCAGGAGGCAAATTTATTCTTAATAATATTACTTATTGCTGACTTTTGTCAGCCACAACCGGGCGGAGGGGTGGATGGTGGATGGATGATTTTGTTTTGTAAGTTATCTTAGTGATGTTTGTCACGCGATGATTGTCACATGTTTTTTGTTGACATTTGTGGCGTGTTTTCCGTAGTTGTTTCCGTACATGTTTTACTCAGTTTACTCACTTATTTAAAGCCCAACCATGATGTTTTCCTTTACCCTAACTGTTTTGCATGCAGAAACCTAACTGCAGACATTTGCGTGGGGTGCCTTGGAACAATGGTTGTTTGTTTTCAGTCCCGCACTGCATTTGTCATGTCATGAGAAAGTTATATCCTCAACTGATCGCAACATGGTGGCCGTGTTGCAAACTTTCTCATTCTACAGCTAAACCGTGCACTACAAGATGATTCTGAAAACATGTGAGGAGAGAAATAGGCATTAACGTAACAGAATATTGATTCATATTTGATCAGCGCTGCCTAGTTTGACCGTTTGATCGGAGTTCCTGAGTGATAGTGATAGCTCAGAGACGGCAAGGCTCCAGATTGGTTGTTTTCCTCCGGTCTGTGAAATCTTGCAGATGCCGTTAGGAGTGCCAGAGGACACAGAGGACACATGATTTTTCTCAAATTACCTGTTTCATGCACTAATGTCAGGATATAGTTTTTTGAATAATACTTGCTTCAATTCTACCCACTGCAGCTTTAAGGACTAAATACAAGTATTGCAAAAATATCAACTTCCACTTAATGACCTGTATCTCTATGTCTATGAAAACTAATTTCATTTGATTATATGTTAGCACTAACATCATCTGAAATGTGTTGATCTCATCCTATATTTATAGAAAACTAAATATCTTGTCACTTTATTCTTCATGTCAAACTTGACAGCCACTTTGTTGCTATTGCTTGGTGCTAAACAACATCTTTGCACAGCCTCACACTAAGGTTTATAATAAAAATAAGTGCGGTGCCATTCTCTTATCAGTTCACCCACATTCGGGCCAGGGTGTTCTCAGGTATGCAGCCATACAGTTTTAGACAGCTGCTAAGTGCCAAAATAATGAAGTGAAAAGTGTCTGATCACACAGCAACGCAACGGCCTCCTTCTCTACTGTTCCAGTAAGGCTGATCTTGGAAAAGACGTAAAAGTTGCGACTCCTTGGTTTCAGGGCGCGTCAAATTCTAGCACATACCCTGTAGAATCACCACCAGAAAACAAGAAAAGTATTGCTCTTTTATTTCCGAAACAGCATTTCAAACAGCGGATCATTGCAACATGTGTCTCCATCCTGCGGCGCGCTGTGGCCGACACGCGGTGGTGCAGCTCCTCGCAAGGAGGAGACGTAAAGTAGAGAGCGAGTGAGAGAGAGACGTCGTGTTACGCTAACACTTGTCTCATTTGTGGTCTGAAATTCATCAAAGCTGGTTTCGTCTAAAAAAATGCTGCAATCTGGTTGCCATGGTAATGAATTACGCCTGACTAACCACGCCCCCATTCTCTGTTTGAGAAAGAACGTTAACCAAAAAACAGGAAGTAACACAGACTGGATGGGGGAGCGGGGGGGCTCTAAGTCCTATTAGCATATTTCCACAGTTCTAGAATTTTGATGTGACAGACCCTTTATAAGAAGTGACCACTGGATGTCCACTTAACTCCCAGCATCTCAGCGCTGTAACCTAGCAACCCCTCGCTCGATCGAATGCTGTTCAGCGAGAATTGTTCAGAGCTTTGAAACTTTGCCAAATTCCCATTTAAGTTTTTGCAAGAGCGTACAAGGAGCGTTTCAACGAGACTAAAACCAGGAACAGTTGGATGATAGCCGACATGATCACACATTCAAAAAGACATTCAAGCTACGCATTCATTTTATGAAGTATTCAGGGGTTGAGTGACTGGTTTGACACCAGCTTCACTTCACAAAGCCCACTGCCACAGAGACCCTGTATAGTGTATATAACAATAGAGGAGCCTACATACTGTAGAAACACACAATGTCATTTGTAAACCAAGGATATAAAAAAATATACTGTTGGCCTGAAGCAAGGCAATAAAAAAACTTCTTAACAAGCCAAGCCAAATTGCTTGCAGCCTGTATATTATGTTTCTGCTTCACCCTAAAAAGCATCATTAAAGAATGGCAAAAATAACACTGGATGGGAAGCAGTGTCTTATTATTCCACTGAGAGACCACTGATTGGGGATTAGGTTTATGTTAGTTTCCTGTGTGTGCGTGCGTGCGTGCGTGCGTGCGTGCGTGCGTGCGTGCGCGTGTGTGTGTTCATGGCTGCTTTCATGAGAAGCAAGAATCATTGCAGCTGTAATTGTTTTTTGGGTTACTTTGATAGGAATACGCACTGTAGGTCAGGTATGAGACGATGACAAACAACAGTGTTTTTGTTGTCTACAGTGATGCCAACATCTTTTCTTGCTTTAATTTCATTGGTCAGGTACTTTATGGGAAATATTATACCGCGTTCTGTGTTGTTTTTATACCATCACCTTCTACAACGTTCTCTCTGGAGACGAAAAAACATGAATATGCCTTAGATCCCATTGTTATACTGATTTCTTACATTATAGTGATCCAAAAGCTAACTTGCTCAAACACTCACATGCACACTTAAAACCACACACATTTCACCCTCAAATGTCAGGCGCTGAGATTACACAAACACCTTGTAACTGTTTTTTACATTTGATATCGAGCTAATTGGCGTGACCCACTGTGACTGTCACACATGTAGATAAACTCAGAAAACAAGGTTTGGAAATTTGTGATGGTGGATTATTTCTCTGTTGTATCAATGCTAATTGGCATTATATTTTGCATGGTTGGAAAGCCTGTTTATTTACCTTCACAATGATGTCCAACTTGTAAGGATCATGCATTTGTGGGATGAGCAGCACAGCTGACTATGTGGGTAGCGCCCAAGTAAAATGTTCCAAAATGCTCTGCCAATGGTAAACAGTGTATTCTCCTGTTGGTGTTGACTCTTGTTTTGAGTTGTTTGATGGATTGGATGATTGAACTCTCTATCAGTAACAAAAAACAAACAAGACATATTGGCTATTTTACACTTTATTCATTTAATCCACCGTCAGGAGCCTCAGTAGAGGAGGAAGATCCATACGCAGCCACAACAGCCTGGCACCTCCTCCTCATGCTGGTCACCAACCTGGTCACACGTTGCTGTGTTGTGTTACAGAGAACTAATCGACCAAACACAAATTTCCAAACTTTTTTTTTCGAAGTTTATAAGCCATTATTCACTTTCTGGATGGCAACAGCACCAATTAAAATCATTACTTTTCATATCATTAAAGGTACAGAAATAAGAAAAAACGACGACACAATGGGGCCGTGTATCACCCTCACTTTTCCTCCCTCTGTAATCTTGGAGTCTCATCATCACCAATGATGTCGCCATGTTGTCTAATCACCAAAGACTCCTCTGATATTTCTTCAACTTTCTTCTTTTCAATTAAGTCTCTCCCGATTTAACTATTACTGTATGCTCTCGGTGAGTAGAACCATTCTCATCTGATCCGTCCATCCATCCATTACTGAATCTGTAACCGATTATCCCATTCGGGGGCGGCTCGCCACAATAATGACATCTTTCTGCTGCCGGGAGCCATGCTCATGTGTTTCAGTCAGATATAAATTCTTTGTAACATATGACAGCATGTCAAAGGACATTGCTGATTGGCTGTGGGTACTCTGGCTGAACTTCGCCACTAAAAGTGAGACAAAGTGGGTGAGAAAACACCATTTGTCCCCAACATTGCAACATTTCATATTAATTTAACCATTCTCGTTTAGTCATTATTTAGCCACAATTCCATCAACTGTAACTTGCAGACACATTCTATCCTGCGTTTGTTTGTGTTTAGCAGTAAGTTTGGTAACAGAGCATACAGTATACAACGTTTTGGTTAAATTAAAACACTGACCAGCATTGTTAAGTTTAGTTAAGTTATTAATTTCTTTCTCTCACCATGTGTTCCATAGATAAAAGGGGGAGGCACCCAGCCACTTCCTGATTTTATACACTGAGTGACATCATCAGTGATGTCACCAGAGCAGACCAAGTGAGGGGGGGAAGGTTCATTTGGAAAAAGTAATTTTGTGATGTATTGTGATCAGATTAACTATGATTACAAAGGTATGTGATGTAGGGATGTGTGAAAAGGTTGTTCTACTAATTTTAGTGAGAAGTACCCACTAAAAACAAATCTACCTACGGGACAAATAAAAAGTCACCTAAAATGAGTTAACACTTTTCAGAGAAGGGTCTGGGCTTCCTGGGAAAATGGTACAGCCTGCTGAAGAGTGACTCTAAAAGCAGTGGTTTTTGAGTATAGGAGAAGGATCTCTGCGTGTAGACGTGTGTACATTTGGTTACTCTGAGTTATTTGTCCTGAGTTGAGTTGTATTTAGTTAAGCCAAATTAATTCATTGTTTGTTTTCTTTGTTATATAATCTGTTACACGTGTATGGGTGGCACTGTGAATAACATTTTTGAAAACTGGATAATGTTCCCCTAGTCTGCCTCCTACTCTTTAAGCCACTTTGGTCTGATTTCCTAACATAAACTATCCCCAACTTTACTCCCTGCCCATATTGTATTGTGGTGGACAGTGGGGGAAGACCAGGAAATAGTCCAATGTCAGATAGGCCTTCATTACCATTAACAGACATAAACAATCTTGATACTGACCCTCTCTATTGGATGATGAGTGTGTTGAGCAATCATCCACAGAGAAGACCAACAACAAGCATCATTATGAAGCAACACTGAAATCAAGTCTTTTGTCTGAGGGTAGAGGAAGTGCATATCCAGAGACATCCATCTGTAGCAATAGACATCCAAATCAAGTCAAAGACACTCTTGCTTAATCTGAAGCTTTTGAAGCAATGCAACAAAGAGCAGCTGTGCAGCAGGATATGAAGCAATGTGTAAAGGGCTTTTTAAAAGGGATTGTAGGGGAAAAAAACAAAAAAACATTCTACTTAATGGTTCTGGTCGCTCATAAACAATCACTTAATCAAGCCAGTTTAATTTCCTGCCTCGTGCTTCTTTTTTCTTGCCGTCCTTGTTTCCCTTTTCCCCTGCTGCGCTTGTCACTAATTAAAAAGAAAGCATTGGCATGAAGCTCAAGCATTTAAGACTAAAATACCCCTAACTGTTTCCCATAATTTAAAGGGATTGTTGTGTAATCAAACACAGCATTAACAATCTTAAAGGATAAGTTGTTTATTAGAACTTGGGTCATATTTTTGTAATTGCAAATATGAGATCTGGAACATGGTAAAATCACTGCAATGTAGCAGAATCATAACCAGTCAGACGATCATGCACAATGAAAGTAAACAGTAAACCATTTAGCCAGATTATTTAACCCATTTCATTTGGAGGTGAAACCAGAAGCGAGTGTACTCGCAATTTGAAATGCAAAATCTGTCATTTCACAGGAAAACAGTTTTTTCTGGGTATTTTCTACCATATGTCTTGTCTTTTTCTAGCAAGATTTGCGGGGGTTGTTTAAAGCCTGTATGATCGTTTGTAACTCTTTGTGTTTGTTGCCTCAAATTCTTTCTTTTTTTTAGCAGTGGTGCAGTAGGTAGCACTGCTACCTCACAGATAGAGGGTCATAGGTTCAAACCCGGCTTTGGGTCCTTCTGTGTGGAGTTTGAATATTCTCCCCGTGGTAGCGTGGGTTTTCTCCGGGTTCTCCGGTTTCCTCCCACAGTCCAAAGACATGCAGGTCAGGTTCATTGTTGATTCTAAATTGTCAAATACAATTGTAAATCCAATGTCATCTGGTATTGGCTCCAGCCCCCCCGTGACCCTGTATAGGATAAGCGGTTACAGATAATGGATGGATGGATGTCTTGTATCTAGATCTCAGCTATAAATTTAGGCCCTGTTCAGACCTGGTATTAACATGCCTCCTCAGTGATCTGATCACAAGTGGACAGCTTTAAGTATGTCTGTTCACACTTGGCATTAGAATGCATCTCCACATGTGTCTTGAGTGACCATTTGTGATCGGAGCTCATTTTCCCGCTCTATATGCAAATAAACACGTAGTAAACACACGACTAATACAGGAGACGTTGCAACGTAATATTCCAGGAATGTAAGTAACAGTGAATTTGGGCACATTTTATTAACATAAAAAAAAAAGTTATTGTCTACCGGCTGTCTACCAACAACGCAGCCTGTCAACAGGGATATAGTGCAGAGAGGTCATTTCCATGCTGTGTCTATTCAACTGAGGAGCGCGGAGACCCTGCGGATCCAAGTGGGATGTCAGTAGACCAGACGGTCCTTAATGTGGCCCAGGATACATACACACTGCATACAACTGAAACCACAGAGAAAGAAGTGAAAAAGAAAACAAAAACAGAGCCAACTAAATACCTCCAGTAACATTTGAAATTTTAGTCTTTAGTGTTTTAAGTGTTTTTCAGTCACAAGGTTATTGTGTAGTAACAGACAATGATGGCCCAACCCAACCCATGAAGGCAATAATAATAAGAGCAGAGTGGTGGGTCATGCCTTCGCCAGTAGAAAAACAAATTGTGACGGTCCGATGATTTCATTCTGCATTTAGCCATGTGCTTCTGTTTGTTGCAAGGAGAGTGAGTATTTTCGGATGGGCCTTCGGAACAATGGGTGTTTGTTTTCAAGATAACCGAATGTCAAATGGGGTTTCGGTCCAGTGGGATATTTTTTGTTCTATTGGGGTTTCAGAATAATGAGCCATTGGAAGTCCCCATCAAGGATATTAAATCCTCACGTTTGTCAAGCATGGATTTGCCCAATTTTCCTTGGTTAATACTTGTGGAGACTACGTAATATATAAGTTAATGTAGAGGGAAATGTGAACAAAGTTTTTTACATTGTGGAAATGGCTTTTTCTGTCCATGCCCCCATCATTTTAGCTTTTCTTGTGCTCCATATCAGAACACAATTCTTTCACTTTGAAATACTGAAAAAAATCATTTAAATAGTGCATCTTTAAGTACTAATAATTGAAAATCATTGAAAATGGAATCAGCAAATCCAAAACCAATAGTGAGACACTGGCAGTCACTCTGCTTTCTATATTTTTATAGCATTGAAAAGATACAGATATACTCCAAGACAATTACAGACGAAGACAATACACCTCTATTGATCCCCAGAGGGGAATTTCAGGTGTTACAGCAGCTCAAGGACAGAATAAGTAGAGCTAGATCAGTAGCCTACATGTGACCAATGCCTAGAATAACAGTGCAGTTTTGTCTCATGTAAAGTGACATAATGGTGGTATAACATATACAACATGATATGTAAATATGGTAAAAATATAGCACAGTATAAATATTATGGGATATAAGTGTAATATAGTATAAAGTGATGTAGTAGTAGTACAACAATATAGAGTATAGTACAGCAGTATAGCATATTATTATAATTATTATTATTATTATTAATAGTCTATAAATGCAATGAGCTGGTGACAGAGACTTGGTCAGTTAGCAGGCAATTGGAGCCTTCCAATGACCTTGTAGGCCAACCACCAAACTCAAGAGCCTCAGTGGCAACACCTGTTTCATTCATTCCATCCCCCATGTTCAAAAACTCCAGACATTGTCTGGGTATGAGGATTGTACTGGACATTTTTGATAGCCAGCCTACATTACTACAGTTTCGATGTCTAGACATCTGTAGAATATGTCACAGACAGTGAAGGTGATCTATTGACTGTATGTTGACATCATACCAGCAAGATCACTACAGTTTCGATGTCTATCTGTAGAATATGTTACGGAGATGGAAAAAAAAGTAAAGACTTAATTTTTAAATCAACACTTCCTGCTTTCATTTCAAAATAAAAGCCCTCAAATGTTTTTTCTGTGGACAGAATTCCTTCATTTGTTAACACAAGGCTTTTATTCTGAAATATGTGCTGGACAGTGTTGTAGAACATGCAGTGACTTGGAGAGCTCCATGAATGAATATAGTACGGAGTTTTAATTGTAGATTATTACTATTATTTACAAATTACCACACGTTTCTTAACCTTTCTTGTTCTAAAATAAATATAAATGATATTTATAATGAAATGAAATGGCCATTAAAAGGCAAACTCTATATAGAAAGAAAGGGCTGACAGCAGCAGCTGCAGCAGCAGAAACGCAGCAGACACGTAGCAGCCACCATGCCACGCAGCTGCCACACACTCCTGACGTTCCTGGTGTGTCCGAAGCTTAACTTCTCCTGTCTGCGGAAAATCTAAAAGGTCTGGAAAAAAACAATTGGGAAAGGTCCGATGATATCATTCTGCGTAATAATTAGCCATGTGCTTCTATTTGTTGCAAGTAGAGTGTGTATTTTTGGATCAATGGGCCTTCGGAATAGTGGGCGTTCGTTTCGGGATAGTTAGTTGTCGGACAAATGGGATTTCAGTGTTAATGCAGACATTTTTCGGACTATTGGGTTTCGGAATAAAGGTCCGTCAGAACAATGGGCAATCCTCGCACAGAGGCTAAAGGATATTAAAAGACAAACAGCCTAGCAACAGCCTGTTCACCCTGCTGCCGCCTGGCAAGTGATACAGAAGTATGTTGTACCACCAGACTACAGAGCAGCTTCTTTCCTCAGGCTGTGAGATCAACTCATTCTCCGTACTCCACCATTAAAAAAAATAATATTTTTCTTACATCCATCCATTTCCTTCTGCTTATCTTAGGCCGGGTTGCGGGGGCAGCAGGCTTAGTAGGGGATTCCAGACATCCCTCTCCCCCAACAACGTTTTCCAGCTCTTCCTGGAGGACCCCGAGGTGTTCCCAGGCCAGACAAGACATATAATCTCTCCAGCGTGTTCTGGGTCTGCCTCGGGGCCTCTTACCAGCTGCCCGGAAAACCTCCAAAGGGAGGCGTCCAGGAGGCATCCTGATCAGATGCCTGAACCGCTTCAGCTGACCCCTTTCGAAGGAGCAGCGGCTCTACTCCGAGCTCCCTCCGGATGTCTGAGCTCCTCATCCTATCGCTAAGGCTGAGCCCAGCCACCCTATGAAGGAAACTCATTTTGGCCGCTTGTATCCGCGATCTCACTCTCCCTTTTTTCTTGTGTAGCATAAATGTTCTACAACGTGCATTACATTGTGCAACCCTGTGTTGTAGAATGACAATAAATTAACCTTGAGTTGGTAGCCAGAGGATACTATTGAAAAGTGTCATATTATGTCTGCATCTATTTAAATCTATGAAATGACAGAGCTGGTGCTTATTCCTGGCGATAACAAGTTTTCCCCAAAACTTTTCTGTATCAAATGATAAGATGACAATGTGCTTAGCCAGCGTTATGCAGAATCTGCTGCTCACAGCTTCAGGTGTCAGTCACAACGAAGACAAAGCTTACACGCAAACAAACACGTCTATCCGCATCCATTCACACAGTCACCAAAAAAAAAGGTCACACATTGCCTCAGGCAGTTAGCGTGGACAAAGCCTGTTGTTGCAGATGCTGACATGAGGAATTAAAAAACCTGTCTTAAAAAAAAACATCAAAACGGTACAGAAAGGAGAGACATGTCTTGGATGAGGAATCTCTCGGGACACTGAGGTTCCTTCAGAGTCTCTGGTCTTTAAACTCCCCTGCTGCTGAGAGTGTGTTTTGCTGAGACAGTGATTCATTAACATACATATGAGGGAATTCTGCTCGCCAGAGAATTTAAAAGATTTTAGGCTTCAGCAGGTGTGTGTGTGGACGAGCATGTGTGTATGGGTTCTTGAGGCCATACCGAAAATGTTCGTAGAAATTAGATGAGAGTCCTGGTTTGTCCTTGATGCTTAATTTCCACAGAAAGTGGTCAATTAGGGTGCTTTCACAAGCCAACATTTAGTCCATTTTAATCAAACTCTGGAGAGGTTCAACCCCTGGTGCGGATTGTTTGGGCAGTTGTGAACGCAGTAATTGTACTGTGGTGTGAACCATAAAGCCCGGGACACACCAGGAACATCAGGAGCGCGTGGCGGCTGCGTTACCTGTTGTTTTTTATTTCGGCATCCGTGTTAACAGGTTAGAGCAGCCACATTGCCCGCGTCTCAGCAGTGTCTCTTTTAGAGATTCGAGGTCTCGTCTATTTTTGACGCTTGCCGCGCGTTTCACAGCAACAGACAGTGAAAGTGATCTATTGACATCATATCAGCAACATTACTACAGTTTTGATGTCTATCTAGAATATGTTACAGAGAGGAAAAAAGTAAAGACTAATTTTTAAATCAACACTTCCTGCTTTAATTTCAAAATAAAAGCCCTCAAGCATTTTTTCTGTGGACAGAATTCGTTCATTTGTTAACACAAGGCTTTTATTATGAAAGATGAGCAGTCAGTGCTGTGGAACATGCAGTGACTTAGAGAGCTCCATGAGTTGATAAAGTATGGGGTTTAAATCAACACTTCCTGCTTTCATTTCAAAATAAAAGCCCTCAAGCGTTTTTTTCTGTGGACAGAATTCCTTCATTTGTTAACATGAGGCTTTTATTCTGAAATATGTGCTATGTGAAATATGTACAGTGTTCTAGAACATGCAATGACTTGGAGAGCTCCATGAATGAATAAAGTACGGAGTTTTAAAGGGACTATTTGTAACTTTCAGAATTGCGACACCTATGGCCGTGAAATCAACAAAAGTCAACGTCGAGCTCGTGCTTGCTCGCTCTAAATAGACCTTAACGAGCATCGCTCAACACAGTGAGGCGACACACGTCAGCTAAAACCACAATATCACTCTATATTTCAGCTGCTCGGCAGTAATGTTAGCTGACCAAACGAAGGTCTCTCCATGAACATGATTTAGATCTGATCCTAGTGTTGGCTTTTCCTGCCTCACCCTCCTGCGCCCGCAGGGAGACACCGGCAACCGGAGCCTCTCCTCCGCTGCCTGCTTGCATTCACTGACACAGCGCGCACCAACAGAGGTTTTCCGTGTCTTGCGAAGTGACGAGCCTCCGCGGAGAGAAATGTGAACCGTGACACCGGCACCCGGTGTCTCCCTGCGGGCGCAGGAGGGAGACGGTAACGTTTCTCTCTGGAGGAGCTGCAGCCGTTATTTCTGCACAAACGTCCACTGTACATTCACTAGATATTCTCAGAGCTAAACTAACTCTTTTGCAGTGTGGAGTGAGTGCGCGTTCACGTCTAAAGGTGGAGCGAGTACGCGCACTCTGTCTGAGTGAAGGCGAGCAGGCAGAGGAGACGAGGCTCCCGGCATACGCGAGCGCGTATACATGAGCGCGCATGTGTGCCGACCCGCTGCATTTATACGCTTACAAAGTTACAAACTGTCCCTTTAATTGTAGATTATTACTATTATTTACAAATTACCACACGTTTCGTAACCTTTCTCTGTCTAAAATAAATATAAATGGTATTTATAATGAAGTGAAATGGCCATTAAAAGGCAAACTCTATGCAGAAAGAAAGAGCTGACAGCAGCAGCTGCAGCAGCAGAAACGCAGCAGATACACAGCTGGAATGCAGCTGGTGTGAACACCCGATGCGTGGATAACGCAGCCACCACGCCACGCGCTCCTGACATTTCCTGTGTGTCCCAGGCGTGACAACCAGTCCGAGACCACTTGCGAGAGGTGGTCTCGGACCGTTTCCAAGCAGACCAAAACGCAGGCTGCCTGTGCAGGCATTTCTTGAGATGGGCACAGACAACTACAAGTTAACATGAGTGGGAGAGGACTGGCTTCGACTTCTGCAGACGTTCGATGTTTGCTTTACCTCTTAGTCATTTGAGAAAAACTAGAGAAGGGATCAGTACTGAGTCATACTTAAGCCCTGCTCCTTCGTACATGCCCTCAAAAAATAATTTTACATTTAATGATTTATGATTATGTTTAATGTTTTTCCTGCATGAGAAAAGGGACATGGCGTGAGAATATGTGAAGAAAATCCAAATAATCAAATCTAAATCCAAATAATCCAAAGCCAAAAGTTCTCCCTGTAAAGTAGTATAAAATATCATAAATAAACTGATAATTAATTCAATATTTTTGTCATTTCATAGTGATTTGTCAACTGATCTGTCAGGATTCTGTTAACTAAACAAAGCTGTTGAAATTTGGTCATTTAAAAACACCTAAAAAAGAAATGGACAAATTTGATTTTACAGTGTATTTTTATAAGGCCTGTGGTGAAGTTGATTATGGGACGGGTTTAGTTTCTGTCTACAATATGCTGACACGCATAATTCATTAGCCAAGAGCAACAGCAGGAGCAAAGTAACACATGCCACCATCTGTTGCCACTACAAGCACATCACCTGTAGGCCATGCTGGGCTGTCAGTGGCAAACAGTTGTCCTTTAATGAAAGTGAAGGACTGCCAATTAATAGCCTTGTGAGACTCTAATGGCCAACAGCAAGAGAGGCAACAGCTGGTGTAACAGTGAGATGAGGCTAAAACCCTGCTGGAACCTCCTACAAACTGTAAGGTTCATTACAGAAAACAATATGATGGTGAATAAAAAACTAACTGAGACATTCGCACATTTTTGATAGGGGATCATAATTAAAACTATAAGGGTTTAATCTCATGGGAACACGAACATGCTCAGCAGACTTCATAGTAATCCACCTGTTGATACATTATCAATTAACACTACAAAGAATCAGAAATCCTTTTCTGGGGACCATGAATATCCAGGGCTACCATGCACTCAGACTCATGACCAAGGCTGTATTCAAAACCGCCTACTACAAACTACTGACGAACACAGTATGCAATATACATCAAAACCAATAAATAACACAGACAATAAGTTAATCTTACAGCCTCTTTTCCCATGAGTGACAATGGGACACACCCAAACTCTGACGCTCACGTCGATTAGATCGCTCACCCAGTAACGTTGTTGTTTTCCGCTCTTAACTTTGTCACCAGTAGCTGCAGTTTTGACTTCATAAATGTAACGGGATGCCAAATGACATACTGATATGCTTTTAGTCATGATTATAGGTGATGACAGTACAATATCTGAACTTACAGGCACCAGAAGCTAATAAAAAAAGTGCAGTGCATTTCTTTTATCTGTAGTCTCTACACCACAAATGCCTACACCTCAGTCTGGGTGTAGGAATGACACTGACAACAGAGAGGTGACAGTGGAGGAGGTTCCGAGGGTTCTGCACCCTGCGTTAAAAGCTATGAACACCCACACAAGTGTTTTCAGTTTATCTGGTTGATTAGATCTCCGCTCACTGTAATTTCTTGATATCTTCCTGAGTCTCCTGTCAGCTTTCATTGCACCGTTTGGGCATTCTTATCATTCTTGTTGGTCGATGGAGATTTGTGACCTCATGAATTCCACCTTCAACCTGAGCAGAGGTCTAATCAGCCAGAATAACTGAAAACACCTGTGTGGTTGTCCAGGGGACAAACAGGTTCAGCTTATACAGAGTTTGAACAAAGTGTTCAGATGTACAACAAAAAACAACAAATGAGTAAAGATCTTCCAGTCCCTTGGAGTTGGTACTAAATGTGATAACTACATTATGAAAATGCCCAGTGATTGGCAGTTTGGTTATAGCGAGTTCACTCTACTCGACTTCAGCCCTGACTTTCCGCTTCCAGA
>CAKAOI010030616.1:8733-26199 GCA_916701655.1 Sebastiscus albofasciatus | reverse complement strand
TGTGAGAATATGGAATGAAATCTGACGTCATCAAGGCGCTGCTGCCATTATGTGTTCTAGGTCTTTATCCGTACAGATCTTGATGCTGCTGGACGCGTGTGTCACTATCAGCGAGTCAGCACAAAATCTAAGTCAACGTTGATTTATTTTGTCACGTAACTTCTGTACTTAAGATACATCACTTCTGGAGTCATTTCAACCCAAACCACAATCTTTTCTTAAACCTAACTAAGGTGTTTTGTTGCCTAAACCTAACCAAGTTGTTTCCTGTGAAAACGGAAGTGTATTTTGAAAAGACTGCATGTAACGAGCGGAAATTGACACCTACGTGTCACATGTCTATTTGACATCCGAGGATTTTGTCAATACAAAGACGTCATGTCTCTTGCCATCACTAAACCCCCCTTCTTCTTGAATGTGATAACTGGTAAAACAAACTGGGGTCCCCAAGTTGTTCCCAGTGACACGCCCCCAATGACCATAAATAACATATTCTGTATACAGTACACACACACACATACAGTATGTCTTCCTGTACAGTAGACTACAGTTCACCTGTGTTCCCACATCACCATATCGCCGTCCGTCTCTGCCTGCTCTTGTTTTATACATAACCAGCAGGCTAATCTAATTACTGTGTGATGGAGAGCAGTCAATTTCACAGTCAGCCAGACACTTCTGCTGCCTAAAAATTGGGGCCACCCAAGTTTGATATATGAGGCAATAACCTGTAATGTAATGAAGTCACCTTCAGACCAAGACCCCTGTCATTGAAATAATAATGAATTATAACAAGTATAATAGTATTTGGGTTTGACACGCTGAGACTCTTTCGCTGCCTCTATCTCTCTCCCCTACACTCCGTCTTCCTTTCTCTCCCTCTCTCCTGGTTGAAATGGATTTCTCTTCCTTTTTTTTTTTTTTTTTCTCGATATTGAGGTGACTTTAAAGTTCATGGGCGAGCCTGTCGAGTAGGCAGTTTGACTGTGGGCCTTAAATGAGAGACATATGCACAGGCTGAAGTGTCAAACACTTCCTACACTCATAGTTCAAACTAATTTACTTTAGCAAGGTGGAGGGCTATAAAAATCAAATCTTGGGCTTGTCATTGTAATAGTAACTTCATATTAAAAGTGATGGGTTCAGCAGCTTTATGTCTTGGCAAAATGGGCGCTTATGCTGCGGAGCAAAAGAGAATCGGTTAAATACATGTGGTCAAGTGGAAATACTGCCTATAGCTGATGATGTGACGGGACTATAGAGATAGCATTAAGACAAAATGCCGTAAAAGAAATACCAGACAAGTTATCAACCGTATTTGGCCAAAACAAACTTAATAAATATATACGCAGCCACAGAACACATCTGTATTCAGTGAAAAAGCTCTAAAAACCTACTTTATACTACCAGCATCAAACAGCCCTCAGATAAACTTAGTGAGTAGCTGGCTCTTGTCTCAGAAGTTGATGGAGACTCAAACAGAGCTAAAAGGAGAGAGAATATTGGTAATATTATATTCGTCAAGTGCATGCAAACACAACTCCAAATGAATGCTAAGATTTCTCCGTTTCTACTCGGTGTGTAAACAAGCTACTGTTTGCTAAAACAGTTTCCCAACCCAATCTCATAGGAGAAGTAGCATGGCATTACAAAGACATTCCGTGTGTCGGTAGAACCCGTTTTAGCCGCGTTTCATTTGTACGCCTCTTTTGTGTAATTTTTACACCAAGTAATAAAACTATGGTAATGGCAACCTCACATAGGTTTAGGAAAAACATCATGTTTGGGGCTTAAAATAAGTACAGTATGCAAACTAAGTACAATATGTTCAGAATCAATGTGACAGAAGTACGAAAAACGCATCACAAACGTCACGAAAAAACATCACAAACGTAACCAGAATAACTCAACAACACTTTGGGACACGAACACCGGTCTCCTGGTTGAAAGTCCTGTGTTTGTTGGCCCCATCAACCTCTCCTCCTGCACACCATAAGCAATCTTTTTCACTTTCTATTCTACATCACCAGCTCTGGGTGTAGCATATATGTAGATGCATTTACATTGCAGTCAAGAAATGACACACCAAAAAGCAAGAACAGCGTTGTTATTGCATTCAAAATGACTGACGTGATTACCGTGTCATTCATACGGCATTCAGTGCGACCTGGGTGCATTTTCCTTTTCCACATTATGAGCTGATTATACGTCAATGATGTGTTTACAGTTTGTTTCACTGCACCTCTGTGGCCAAAAAAAATACTTAATACAGGTTTAGAGAGAGATTGACATCTTGAAATTGAAATGCATTTAAAGAAGTTGATAGATTTATGCACCACTTTGGTCCCTTTGTGAAGAATACATTTTTAGAGTAATTCCAAGAGCATTTATAGAATCCCTTGAAGATTTTATTTTTTTATAGAATGTATCAGCATTGATCTAAATTAATTTTAATGGTTTCCCAGTAAGAGTTGTTGATTCAGTTTTCTCTGTTACATGTTTTTCATTTAGAAGATTGGATTTAATGAGTTTTTCTGCGTGTTGGAAAACTCAAACTGCAGTTTACTTGAATGCCTGAACAGGCATATATTGCTATGGCTCTCACGGGAGTTTAACAATACTTGTTAAGATGTAAACAATTAAGAGTTATTTACTTTGTTTGTGTCTTAAGACTATTGCTATTAAAGTAAGAGACTGCCTTTGGCACTGTGAAATGTAAGGACAAATGGGGCTGTTTTTATAATCCCTACCTAGATTTCCTCACATTTTTCTTCTAAAGTACAAAATAAAACTGATAACTGGTGAAATTATATTGTAGTATAATACAAGTGGTAGTCATTCTTTTCAGTATGTTTTGATTTTAGGACTTGGATACATAGTCCTAGCAAAATAACGCCAGGCTGCATAAACCGTTTATTGGAGTCTTAACTGCCATCTGACTGCTTTCACATTAGAATTAGATCAAACTCTGTTGCGATTGAAGTTATACGCCAAGTCTACAAGACAAAAGTACTGACAGATTAGTTTATGTTCATCTGAGGTCATCTGATCCATAATACTGAATAATGACACATTATAGTACTGTGGGAGAAACGAGAAACACAGAGTCACAGAATATGCTCACAATACAGGTAAAATCCAAGCCCCCAGGCAGAGCACCGGTCGTTGATCCCAGTTTTTGTACAAGCCAAACGGCAGTACTACAACTTCCGTGTCTGTTGCGTGATGCCATTGGGCCCAAAAAGACTCCAATAGACTTACATTGGGAAAGAGATGTCTGTAAATAAGCGGATAATTGTTTTGATGTGAATCAACTTCCCACTATGAACACTTGAATAGCCCTTGACGGCTGTGACGAGCCGACGCTACTGCCAATTTGGCATCATGCGCCACTGAGCAACTTTCATGGGAATGAACGAGGTCCCGCCTCCAAAGCTGTATCCAGTTCTCTTTATACATCCATGGTTAAACTCGTGTGAATCCATCCAGTCTTTGGTCTGACATTACACTATGTTAAACGATTTAAGTGTGAATAAACTTGATATTCAACATAGTTACTATTTCGCTTGACACTTGCTTGCTTTTTCTGAAGCGTTAGACAACATGTCACCGTCTTCCTCAGTGGATGGAGTTTGAGCAGTTGCCATAGAGATATAGAGGTGCCATAAAAAAACACACAGATGATGCAACAACCTGCGGGATCACTCACTGTTACTTTGAATAAATGCAGTGATGAAATGCATTATTCATTGTTGTCTGATAATGCAAATGACAAAGCACAAGGGACTCCAAAGAACTCATTTCATTCTTTATAGTGCACAACAACTTGGCTGACATAATTTGAAATGATTATCCTAAACATTGCATCATTATCATCACTTACATCATGTGTAGTTGATATAATTTTTACTGTTGCTTTGTTCCCTTTTCAATTCGAACTTTGCATGTGTCAAAGACATTTCTTAAGACTTATATAACCTCTCTTTTTAAAAAAGAAAAAAGAGAAAAAGATTGCGTCACCTTGTGGTTAGCGAACCGCCATCAAACTGCCACAGTTTTGGCAGCTATGTGTTCCTGTGTGAGCAAAGAAACACTAATTCATATGTGTGTAATATGACAATGGACCAGGTAGAGGTACAAGGTTTTCATCTGGCAGTGGTGATGTCTTTATTTCCCACAATGGCTCTGCACAAGGCCGCTGCTGCACTATGGGTTTCCTGAGTCAAGGGCTCTGGAAGTAGGGGGTCCGAGGGGCCATTACCTCCCTCCACTTAACGCCCGTCTCGCTTTTTATATCGCGGATCACTGTATCCCTGTAAAGGCTGTGAAAATATGTTTCAATCATTCCCATCCACTCTGAGACATTAGGTAAAATGTCTCAGAGTGGATGGGAATGACAACATCAATATGGTGTCAACAGATCATGTGAAGAAAATGTCACATTTTTATGCATTAGGTTGTTTCAAGCAAACAACGAATGGCATAAAGTCTCTATTTTTCTATTTTTTTTACTAATACACACCTCATCTCCACCTCAGTTGGTTCTGCAGTGCAATTTTGATGCTCATTTTGGCATTAAATTGCACTTTGGTGAATGTTTTCTGGGTCAAAGGAGACATATCATGCTCATTTTCAGGTTCATGTGTGTATTTCTCCATGGACTGAGTGTTTTCACAGTGTTTATATATCACTTAAACCTGCTTTATGATATAAAAGACATGAAAATCTCACTTTTTTACAATATGGGACCTTTAAGTTAATGGGTAATTTGCCAGTAATGTCATCCCCGATTGTTTGTAGACTGTACAAGGTCTGTTCCTTCCAGTTGAGGAAATGCCTCTTGCAATCAGGAATAATTATGTATGTGTGTGTCTCTATTTGCAGAGTGTGTGTGCCTCAATTAATACATTAAAATGAACAGTACCCTGTGGAGTTCTAATAGCTAAAACAGTTTTGTTTACCTCACACTATGTCTCACTAAAACACATCCCCAAACCCGTATAAAGTGACCAAAGGGACAAGCACAAGCCTGTTGCAAAAAAGTGAATTGGTCAAACACACACAGTGGCCAAGACAAAGGAACCCATCCGGAACCAGCGGCTCTCACAGCCCAATACACAAGCAATATCATTATAAGTACAAGTTGGAAGTCTAAAAAGATGCTGCAGGTCGTGGAAAAGTAAGTGTGAATGAAGTAAAACTGATTCAGAGAGGCAAACTTCCTGTGTGGGCTTGACTTTGGTTGTGTTTGCACTCAGGACCAGTTACTGATGGACCTCTGGAGACTTCTGGAGCTCTTCTTTGCGAAGAATCAGAAGTTGCATACCATTTTGAATTCCTGATGTGTGTGGGAAAATGTGGGTAAACAACATGCATAAGTAATACTCTCCACTAATGTTAAAGAGCCCTACGGGCACAGCATTTAACTGCCAACTCTACAAGTGAAGCCATTGCCAGCCGGAGTTGAAAAAGTGTGGATATGAAGCAGGTGTTGCAGACAGGACTTGACATTCCCTGGATAAATAAAGTTGAAAACAAGTATGTGTGTACCCTTGACATTGTGTGATACAGTATGTGTTGTGCTACTGATGGGTGTAATATATGAGGCGTGTGAACAGGCTGTTTGCACCACCGCTCTGGCTGCCAGGCTTGTCACGACGAATGAGGGATCTGTCTTTGAGAAGCCCCTGAGTTGGCCTCTGCTCTGCTCTCTGCTGCCCTGATCCACCTTCATCTGCCCTGCACTTCAGACAGCAAGGAAGAGAGGAGCTAGGAGCACTGGGAACAGGAGCTGAGAGAGTAGAGTGGGATGAGGAACGAACGAATGGAAGCATGATTTATAATGCATTTGTGTGTGTATCTGGCCAACCTGTTGTAATTCCCAGGGCGTTAAATAATGACGCTTCGTCACATCCATCAGCATCTGATAAGGCACAAGGTAACCTTTAGCACCGGGCTTTCAATTAACTATGATGTAAACCCATTTGCATCAATATTAAAAGATCAGAGAAAGTGCTCTAAGAGTGTGGCGACGTAGGTGAAAATCGTGTCGACGGTAGGGACCACGTTCTCATCCCAACCCGTCACATACTCACGCTTCGCCAGGCCCTTCAGCATCACTTTTGTCGTCGCACTAAACACATGCTTAATGACCCCACGGCATCACTTTTCCGTCACAGTAAACGCGGGCTTATGTTATGAATTGATCAAAAACACTTGCTTAGGTTAAGGCAACAAAAAACACTTAGGTTTAAGACAAACAGTGCAAATATGACTTGATGTTGTAAAAATAGGACACAAACAAACAGCTGATTATAAAGTGAAAGTTAAAAATTGCACACAGGCAATGAACAGCGGTCTCCTGGATGAAAGCCCTGTGTTTGTTGGACCACAGCACTCTTCCTGAGCGTTTACTGTTGCTTTGGTTTACATCGTAGTTAATGGAACGCCCGGTGTGTCTCCTACTGTATCGAAACCCCGACGGCCGTGATAAAGCGTTTGTATTTGACGCCCTGGGAATGAGAAGGAGCTGGTCCAACAAACACAGGGCTTTCATCCAGGAGACAGCTGTTCGTGTCCCGTGTGAAACCACAACGTGTTGTTTGTTTTTGTGTTCACGATGTTAACTTTCACTTTACAAACACAATTTGTTTTTTCTAAACATAACTAAGTTGTTTTGTTGCATAAACCTAGTACTTTTCTTTGAATTCACAATGTCAACCACTTGTTTACTGCGACTGTAGTGGAGTGTCGTAGTTTGGTGCGCTGGGTTATTAGAAAGTGACGCCAAGGTTTCAGTATGTGACTAGTCGGGATGAGAAGATGTCGCCACAGGTTGTGTCTCTTTTTTCTAGAGAGGCTATTACAGTAAAGTAACGGTGCATTTGGGCTTTGCTCATCTTTTTTTTGTTCTTTTATTAAACCGTTATATACAAATTCCTGCACAATAACACCAGTCTATGTGGTGAATGAGCTGATTGTATAATTCATCATGTTTAAAGGCTTCACAGTGTAGAAAGAGCGGGTGTTTGAGCTGCTGCAGGTGTTGATGTGTTCTGTGTTGGGGGTCAGTTGAGAGAGCCGAGGAGCAGCGGGGGGCCATCAGAGCAACACACTGAGAAGCTGTGAGTCCTGCTCTCTGTCTGGATGAACACTCAACATCACAAGGAAAATGCGAGGCTTACTGTGATGAACACATACACATACAGGCACTAGCTGGCTGACTTTGTGTATCTGCAGCTCACCTCACACGACTTACATTTTTAAGATTGATACACATCTTTCTCAAAGGAAAAGCTGCTGATAGCAAAAAAAAAATCTCATTGGTCTCATTTCAACCTGAATTTCCAGGTGGAGACTTCCATTTCTTAACACAGGAAGTAGATTGATTATTCATCCCGAAAGTCAAAGGTGCTCGACCCGTTCTTTATTAAAGCACACCGATCAATATGCAGATTGGCACACACACAACACACAAATACAGAACGCTGCTAAATGCCTCACAGTTTGCTTCCAATTAATAATGCAGCATATTGATGCGTTTCATGGGTAATTAGTCGGCACATTCAATAGTACATGGGTGCGGAGCAGATCGAGCCAGCTGCGATCATAAACAGAACATTATTCATTGTTGTAGACACATTATTAATTGTAGCTTCCACTGCTATTTTTAGCCCAACGTGCCCCTATACTGATATTTTTGAGTCAAAGCTGTTGACAATAGACAATTTGAGCATTGCTTTAATAAAAGCCATGACTCCAGTTATAGCTGTGATGCGAATTCATTTAGTCGAAGTTTCAATAATATAAATACCTTTTAATAACGCTGAATGCTTGAAAATACCTGATTCAAAAAGCCTGTTTCCTGGCCCTTCTCCCTGTCATTCATTTTTAGCATTACAGACTAAATACTTAATACTTGATTTAGCCTGAGAACATGATATTGAGTATGCAGTTGTGAGGTTTTTCTGTCATCAGTCATCGGTCATCTGAGCATAGACACATGACATCATTCCTTTCAGAACAGGTACAGGCTCGAGGAATGTGTCCAGTGGTTAATCAATGCTTAGGGTCGGTCTGATTAATAGGTGGGTTTGAAATGAAGATGTACTTGGAAGTGGACGAGTGGTCCGATGAGGATCGATGAGGAACAAAGAGGCTGAAAAGCGGAGAGAGACAGAGAGGAAGAAGAATAAGAAGGGCTGATGGGAGATAAGAGCCTCCTAGGGGGATTCAAGGTCATACAACAAACACTATGGATGACCATATTAGGAGGGGAGCTGCTGCTCCAGAGTCACAAGATCAATGTTAGGAAAAGATCACGGTCGTGGAAGATCAACTAAGGTTAAGCTTTCAAAACACCGAGGTCAGGGACGTGGTTACAGTTAATAAAAGGGCGAAGGTTAAATACAGGTGTGAGATAGAAATCCAGTAACCTGCATGGAAGTAGCACTACAAGCCAGTCCACCACCCCGACCTCCACACCCTTATCTTCCACTTAAAGGGTGCACAACTTCCTGCAATAAACAGGACATTGGAACTGCATGTAAATCATGAGGTGCAGAATCGTCCAATACTGTCTGTCATAGCACCCCTCGCTGCAATGCTTGAAACTGCAACCAAGACACGATGTTTGTGTACTTGCATATAGGTTTTAGGTAGGAGCTGTGGTAACAAAATACTTTCAAAACTGGGGTCTTGTCCTATCTCATCAGTGTTGCAGAAATAACCATCTGAAAACCATCGGTAGATATATTTGTCGAGATCAAACAGTCCATCTTAACAGTTTGAAAACTGTAGATTCAGTGTTTTTTCACATTAAACTCTGTAAAATTAGAGTTGAGTTCGACCAAAGCACACTTGGTGATTGTTTGAAAGAGTAACGACTAATGATTTAGGTGAGTTTTATTTAGTTTCTGTCCAGTTTGAATGAAGTGTTTTACGCTGCTCCGCTACGTACAGCTGATCTCAACATAAATACAAATACACGTAGATGATGGCGCAAGCTGAACGGAGTGGGGAGGCGGAGGTCTACGCTCTCCGAGTGCCTTTCTAGTATCTACAGAGTATCTATGCAGGTAATGAAGGTGATTCCTGAGAGACAAATATCCCAAACACACGGACAAAAGAGACTGAGGCAGTGTGACAAAAAGTGAAGGCGTGTGAGAACCACCCATCATTTTTAAAACCTCCTTGTCTTAACATTCACACCAGACCGGAGCGCTACAGTATAGCCTCTCTGAACATCACAGCAAACCACACAGAGCTCAGCCGAGGTAGATGACATTTCTTTCTTCTTTTCATTTTCTTTCTTTTGTTGTCTTTTTTCTTCTTCACATCTCATGGGCTTTGAAGAGCTTTCATAATCCCAAAGGACATTCAGTTCTTTCAATGCATAGAAGTACCCATGACATTCAGCACGAAGTATGGGAATCATCAGAAAACCTTTATGGTTCAGAATGGCTTAAGGGACACAATGAGCAGGAAATGAAGAACCCACTGACCTGTGTTTATGGCCTCTGATAGATATTTGTTTCTGATTTTTGAAGTTACGTTAGTGACATTTGTGACGTGTTTTCCATACTTACGATTCATTGTTTCCGTACATATTTTACTTAGTTGTTTTAAGCCCAACCATGACATTTTTCCTAAACCCAAGTTGTTTTGTTACCTTTACATAACCAAACGGTGTAGCTATCAAAATGCCAATTTAGCCCAATAATGTCCCAAGTCTTTTTGGCGAAAATCCATACAAAAGATGAAGAATAATACGCATAATAAATATGCTGAATTAAAGGGTATTGTGCTTTGTGAGCACACCTAAGTATGTCCGTCACTACACTCTTCATATTGTGATATTGTGGGTTGTAGAGAACAACGTAGCCTCTAAGGGACACTGTAAGGCTTTAGATTTTAACTATATTTCAGTAGCAAACTGTATCAGTCTGGTGCATTTTGACATGAACATCCATCTACAACCATCTACATCTATGACGCAGCAAAGAAAACAATTTGAACAGCAGTCTGTATCTTAGCCATCTGTTTGTACGCTAATTAAAGATGTGTTATCTATGTAGTGCTCTTCTTATCATCGCATCTGTCTTGTTTCATTTTGATGTTTAATTAAGTCTAGAAAGAGACATTGTTTAGTAGATCTATGGACAACTATTAAGACTCGTTATTTTTAAGAAGCTAACAAAAGTCTGCATTTGGATCATTTTCTACTGTGGTCATGCGAATCGCTCTCTTCGTCTTTTTCTACTATGAAGTTTTCTATGATAGTTGAACATCGGTTTAAAATGAATGTTCCACAAAAGACGCCCTTTTTTGCCAAAACAGACACCAAAACCTGAAGCTTGCTGTTGATGTTTCAGATCGATTGAACGCGGTTACTATGAACCCCTGGCTGTGCTGCTGTGGATGCGTGTGTGCTTTTCCTACTCAAGCCCCAACTGAGCAATGAGTCTTCAGAGGTGAGCAAGCAAATCAAAGTGGTCCTTGACAATCTCTCTTTGTACAGCCCGTCTTTCATGTCTTTCACTCTCTGCCTCTTTGAGAGCCCTGCGTTACAAGAGTCATGGAAACGATGCCTAAAGAAAACCAATTGTGTTCGCGCCATTATGTTGTTCTCCTGGTCAAAGACCAACTAATGGAGCCATGTACTGTAGCCACATGCTGCTCTCCATCACTTTCCTGCCATGGCCATCACTTATGTTGGAAAATCACAGTAGGGCAGTCAAGAGGACAGACAACAAGAGTGGCACAAGAGCCACTTATCTTAAAAGCATCTAACGTTGAGAGTATGGATGACAGGCAGACACACCACACAGCAACATGACACTGTACAATGGTGCAACACATTGATTCAAAGTATATTATTGTTAATGTGTGTTAGTCTTTCAACAGTCCAAAACCAAAATATATTAATTTTGCTATGATACAAAACAGATTTTGATGAAAAAGAGATTTTAATCACAACGAAACTTTTTTCCTGGTTAAATATTAGGAAAACTAGAATGGCACTCGGAGAGCGCAGACCTCCGCCAAGGTGCCTGACTTTAAAAACACATCACAACTCACAGTTGGCGGTACCGTGAGGTGGTCGGCTTCTTATTAACACTGTGTGTTTCCGTGTAACGTATCGGCGGATGCCTCTCTCATTCAGCAGCCTCGTTATGTCTGTATAACATTACACTACGTTGTCTCTCATTCTGTCATCTACTGCTTCTTTCTTTCTCACTGGGACGGCCAGCAGCTCCCGCACACACATCCACACACGTATCTCTCTGATCTCAGAAGGAGGCGGGGTCATGCGTCATCAGTTAATACTCGGGCTGATCGGAATCCTTAAAAAGATTCCTGAATCATGATAATGATCCGGATTGCCACCAAAATCTAATGGATTGTTCATTGTGCCACACCCCACCCCTCCAAAAAATATCATTCAAATCCATCGCGGACTTTTGGAGTAATCCTGCTAACGGACAAACAACAAACAAACCAACGCTGGTGAAAACATAACCTCCTTCCTAGGCCTTCGGCTTTGGTGGAGGTAACTATATAGATACCTGCATTGCACTATTTATGGGGTTGTCCGAAATTGTATAACATCTGCATTTCATTTTTGCTTCAATGCATCAGACGACAACGTAATGTAACATAATATATTACAATGTGTTGTTTTTTAAAACAATTATCAATGTTACTGAAACATCAGCTAATTGAATAAAGTTAATCAGTTAATCTTATCAAGTTTTAATATTTGTAATTTACTCTGTTGTTCTGCAGACGAGCAATCAAATCCATCGCACACTTCTGGAGTAATCCTGCTAACAGACAGACAGACAAACCAACGGCGGTGAAAACATACCCTCCTTCAAGGCCCTTGGCGTTGGAGGTAATAAAAGAAGAAATGACATCCATGAGAAGCAGTTAGTGGTAACTGTGGGTGTCAATACCAGTCTTATCAGGTGATTAATTAGAAACAAACCTCATTTTTATAACCTAATTACAGAGTTTAATAAATGTGACCATAATAACATTTCCATTAACAATTTAATAGCTGCGAGCTAAAACCCCGTTTGCAACCAGGGGTCCATTAAGGGTGAAAAAACAATAAACTGTAATCTGAGAACACAGAGCTGATGTGTGCTTAGTAAGCGGACATTCATGAAAGAGGATATCTTGTTATTTCACATCTCAATTAAAGAGTTACCACACTGCACATTATTAACTTCTTAATCACTCCATACTGCAACATGCTTTGTGAGACAGGAAATTAAAATGACAGCAACTGAGCCTTGTTGTTCTTAATCCGATAGGGGGAAAGATTCATTTAGTCCCTAAATAAATCGGCTTAACTGCAGATTATTTTACACAATATATAAAGTTGTACATTCAGCAAAGCATTATCTGTATCTTTAATTTGTTAAGAGCCAAACAAAGGTGCAGTGTGCCGTTAAAAGAACATCCAAAGACAAACTCCACAGGCATTTTGCCTTCATGTTTATTAATACAGCTGTTGTGACAAGCCTTCCATGTAATTTCCACCGCAGTATGTTCCCGCTCTTCATCGCCGAACGCAATTAGCCGCGACCTACTTCATGAGAGGGAGACGTAGGACTACTGTTCTTTAATTGCCTCGCATCCTGGAGAGCGGCAAGTGGGCTACGTTTCATGTAATACTGCCAGTCGAGCTGCTGGAAAATAACTGAGGAAAATGTTAATGATGCACGTTCAGGAACACTTATCAGGAAGTTAATGAATAATTACTAAGTTTTGTCTGGAAAGAAATGAGAAAATATCCATTTCATTCAAATTATGGGTAATCAGGAGAAAATTAATGGGATGAGCATTAAGTGAGCAGATATATGGTAAATGGAAACAGTCCTCTGGCAAAGCAGCAATTTCTGAACATAAAGGATATCTATTTTGGAGAATAGATTGTAGCCTTTCAGAGTGACTCTTCATTTAACTCCTGAATGACACATTTACTGTGTATCTTTATTGCACACTATTTTAACTAATGATGAATAGTATGGTTCAAAAGTGCCGTAACATATATGTACATCAAAAAACAGGAACTGCTTTTGCATCTCAGGTATGAGAGAATAATGTTGTGATCATTTTACAGTCGATCGGTTAATCAATAGCAGTCAGTATGTGTCAATGATTTTCCTGTGTTTGTTGGACACATCCACCCTGATCTTGATCCACCTTGTCACAAGAGATCGCCTCGCTTCCCAGCATTGGACGCTTGAAGGGCTGCCACCAGACACAAGGCACTAGGCATCTGATTGGACGAACCAGAACCAACCTGGCGGCTCATTTGGAAAATTTTCTGTCATACATTATGAAAATAGTTCACCGAAATATGTTTTTGAAAACATTTTAGGCGAGAAATAAGCCACGCATTTGCTGAATCTGTCTTACATTTTAGATAGACAACGTTAATGACAAAGTTCTTTGGGAGTTTCCAGAGGTGGCAAGTCGCGTCGGACGCCCCTGATTTGCATACAGTACCTCAACTTTATGCAAATGAGGAGCGTCCGTCTCTTGAAACGCAACGCTGTGCTAACAGAATGCATTGCACAGATGCTCACATAGACAATAAATGTGAAGTGTGGTAAGGATAGATACTGTGGACACGTACCAGAAGTAATACTTTCTTGTGACTTGTCCGGACTTGTAAGCACGACTACTACGCTATCAGTGGTAGCGTAGCGATCTACTGTGCATATGTGGAACACGTCCTCTTAGCGGACAGTATAAACAGATTGGGAGTATAACCGAGGCTTTGAACTACGTCATTTGACATCCTCCTTTGCTCTCGTCATAATCACTACGGCCACCAGAGGTCGCCGCCTAACAACAAACGGAAGTATGGGTCGTAATAAGCTGTTTGCACAGACAACCTATACATTAGTTTATATCCTCCCGCCTGCCCAAGTGGACTATCACACACTTTATACTCTGAGTTGCTCTGAGCGTCTAATAATGACTTGGGTGGGTTTACGTTGGACTTAGTTGAAAGCCCAGTGCATCCCATAGAGACGCTGTGTGCCTCCGTGTGGCAGTATTAGATGCTGAGGGATCTTTTGGGTTTGTGTTCATGGACAGGTCCATCTCTGGTAAGGTCCTTTTGGGGTCATGTTCTGCTCTGTCTTTTTCTCACTTTCTCTCACCCTCTTTCTGTTGTGGCTTCCTATCAGTATTCTCTGAAAGTGTCAGTGTCACAACCTTCCTCTGGACCACACACACCTGTCAGTCAAATGGATCACGCCATTGCTCTCTGTCAGACTCTCTTGCTCACTCTGTTCATTAGCATCACTCCATCTCACCTCCTCTCTACCTCTTTGTCCACAGAGATGAAGTTGTCACAGTGGGAAATTTCATTACCTCCTCATCTCCAACTTCCACCCTCCTCTCCATCTCTTCATCATTTTTTGTTTTTCTCCTGCTGACCTGAGCTGCACATTCAAATGCGATTTAATTATCACCTGTCCAGGCACACACACAACCACATTGTGCCCACTGGTGCAATCCTCTGCTTTTGTGAAGCAGCTGGTTGCAGTTTGGAGCAACTTGATCAACTCAACTTCGGCTGCGACAAAAAAAGTTTGTCGAAAAAATGATCAACATCAAACAGATGATGAATCATCGCTGGAGCGTTCAATGCCTCAGAAGGGAGTCAGCAAAAACAAAAATAATCTGTAGATGGAAACCTCCATATTTGCTTTCAATTAACCGAATGGCAATTAGATATACTTACATTGGAACTCTCAGTAGTACTCTCATAGTAGTAAGCTATAATCAGCACTCTCTTGAATAGTAATAATGAGTTTAAATTAGCAGTCACTTAAAACCGTAGGGAAATACTGCTTTATTGGATTATGATCCTGTTGCTATTTCCTGACTTCTTGTGGCAGTTTCAAATCAACATTTAATATTTAGTGTTCTCTTGAACAGATTAATACTGGATGATCTTGTGACATCATGAGAATCCGACTGCCGTGCAAGGTCATGTGTTCAATCCATGTTCAGAGATTCAACATACGTGTTTTGAAATGATGTGTAATGATGAAACTAAAAGTGATAAGGTATAATGTACAGCGAGCCAGTCACTGTTGTGAAATAAACACCGACAGGGCGGTCTTGCATCGCCCTGAAGAGGTTTATTTCACAACAATGAAACGCCAGCTGTTCATTATGCTGCTTATTACACGGCTACTACATACAAACGGTCTTCTATAAAGAAATAACAGACCGTAGTACGCAGAGATTGACCAATCATAATCAAGTATTCACCAAGCCGTGCAATATTATGAAACAACAGTTTGTGATATTGTGTTTCTCAGATGCTACAGTATCTTTGGTAGATATCGGTAAAAAGGGAGGGGTACAGATTATTGAAAGGACGAAATGAACAACACTTTAAAATGCCAAAAGTTCCAAATGTTCTCTTCGGCTTCTCAAATGTGAGGATTTTCTGCTTTATTTCACATGATAAATCAAATATATTTGGGTTTTGGAATGTTGATTGGACAAAAACAAGCAATTTGAAGATGTCACCTTGAAAATAAAAAAAAAAACGATTCCCTTGTGTCATGATTTGCATATCAAAAATCTATGTGTGAGAGATATTTTCTGCTTGATGTTGCATTTTCTGAAATATTTTGATTGAATTTTGCCTTTCTTCAAGATGTGTGGGTGTTAAAAATGACTTGTGAGGCTGTACATGCCAACACTTCATACATGACAAAAGAGGAAGGCTGCTGCGCAAATTAAATGTAATTGGTTACACACAAAAACACACACACACACACACCATTTAATTAATCATAATTGCTGTTCTCCTTTTCTCTCCACCTCTCTTATTAATTGCTCTCAGTAAGAGCAAGTCAAGATGAGAAAAAAACAACCTGCATTTTCCACTTCATCAGTTTGGCTCCATTCAGTTTGTCAGGCTCTGGTTCGCTGCACACAGTCGTCATTTTGGAAATCTGCAGGAAGGAAATGTTTGGTAAATGAAGTTTTACTGCCTGAAGGATCTCTTTTAACCCTTTCAGACCCAAGCAAAAAAAAAAATATGTTTTTGTACTACTATACTTCCATTTATTTACCTCATCAAATACCGCTGCTTGGTCAGTGGCCCTCGGCATCTTAAGCCTCAACGTGAAGGTGATCTATTGACTGTGTATTGACATCATATCAGCAGTTTACATTACTGTGCATTACTACAGTTTTGATGTCTATCGGTAGAATATATTACGGAGATGAAACAAAGTAAAGATTTATTTTTAAATCAACACTTCCTGCTTTCATTTCAAAATAAAAGCCGTTAAGCATTTTTTTCTGTGGACAGAATTCCTTCATTTGTTTACACAAGGATTTTATTCTGAAATATGTGCCGGACAGTGTTGTAGAACATGCAGTGACTTGGAGTGCTCCATGATTGAATATAGTACTGGGTTTTATTTGTGGATTTTTGCTATTATTTAAAAATTGCCACATGTTTCTTAACCTTTCTCTGTCTAAAATAAATATAAATGACATTTATAATGAAATGAAATGGCCATTATGAAAGGCAAACTTTACGTAGAAAGAAAGGGCCGACAGCAGCAGCTGCAGCAGCAGAAACTAAGCTGGTGTGAACACCCGACGCGTGAATCACGCAGCCGCCACGTGACGTTCCCGGTATGGATGAGGCATAATACAAAAGCACTGAGGTACCCTTTAGTGTCCGTATGAGAAACACCAGGCTTTCAACTAACTCCAATCTAAACCTGTTATCTGTCAGATATAATCATCATGAATTAAATCAAAACATTCTGAGACAGAAAAAACCTTCCAGTCACCAGGTAGGAGCTGCAATCAGTTTTTGGCAGGTGAAAACTGTATTTTATGGGTTGTAATGGTCCTTTTAAAGGAATTTCAGCAGGTAAAAAGGGCTGACTGGGCTTTAATCTGTTAGATATAATCCTCATGAATGAAATCAAATCATTCTGAGACCTAAAAAACCTTCCGGTCACAAGCTAGGAGCTGCAATCAGTTTTTGGCAGGTGAAAACTAACGTCTGCCAACTACATTTTCCACAATTTCGAATTTCTTGAAAAACAATTTCTCCTAAACCACAAATCCGATTTCTACCAAATTTTCTGTGGATCATTAATGGACCAAGCTTTATAAAAATTGCAGAAAGCTTGTCGTAAACTTGAACCCGCGAACTGCCGCTCTTGGCTGTAATTTTACCTTAGTTCTGTCACGTAATTTACGTATTTAACTGACGCCACGTACGTAAGTTCCGTAACAAGCTTACTTACTTATATTTGATATTTTTAAATAAAGGTTGCAGGAACAGTAACTAACGAGGCTAGAGGGATTGTCATTTAGGACTCATACTGGAAAATTAATAAAGTCAAAAGGAACTAAAGCTGCTGTTTGAGAACGTTTGAGCACCTTTAACTC